>JAYESA010000018.1:28973272-29005772 GCA_036927795.1 Iris macrosiphon | reverse complement strand
CATCCTCTTAATAAGCTATTTCGTCAACGTCAAATGTATTTCTAACTTTGGTATTGCATACTGTCCACCAGTCCGACCTCGTTGTTTCCTTTATAGGATAAGTTGTGAAGTACATGATTTGAGTCTCACTTGATAGGACAAATGGTTCGTAGCTTTGATATTGACGTCGGTAGTTTATATCCACACACTACACAATAGGTATTGATATCTAGTGATCCAAACCACTATAATATACTTTTATCGCAGTACACTGTTATCCCTAAATGTTGCGGCTGCAATTGCTGATGCTGCAAATGATGCTGCTAATGTTCCTGTAATTTATGATGCTAATGTAAATGCTGCTATTTATGAACACCCCTCTAGATCTGTTGTCGAATTTGTATTCTATTTTCGTGTTCGTATCATACTAGATTATCAATATGACATTAAAATTTGAATACTAATATTTGGAAATAGAACACTAATTATCTGATTATCCCTAAATAAGCTATGATTCAAATTGAAACATGAAAGCCAAAGAGAAAGATGGTTGTTGTGGTGGTGGCGTTGGGCTGCTGTGGTGGTGGTGGTGGTGATAGGGTTAGGAATTTTGGATGAGGAGATGGTGGTGGTGGTCGGGGCGTTGGGATGTTGTGGTCGTGGTGGTGGTGCTAGGATTTGAAATTTTAGGTGAGGAGATGGTGGGGGTGGTGGTGGTGATGGTGGCGTTTAAGCGATCGGGTGGAGGAGGAATGGAAGGAGAGAAGGAGTACCTACCGAAGAGGAGGAGTGATGGTGGTTGTGGCTGGAGGAGTAGTGGTGGTCGTGGCGCCGGAAAGGAGGATCACTCACCGGAGAAGAGGAGCGGTAGTGGTAGAGCTACGGATAGGGACGAAGATCGAATTTGGGGTGGAGGGGAAATTTCGACCACAAGAGAGAGAGAGAGAGAGAGAGAGAGAGAGAGAGAGGGAGGGGAAGTGAAAAGTTTAATGTGTTGATATCAATTTATTAGCGATGTAACAAGAAGTACGTCGCTAAACGTCACTGATATTAAAAAAATTAGCGACGTATAGTGACTCATAGCGACGTATGTCTACTTAGTAACAAACGGTAGTCGCTATTAGTCGTAATTTGTCACCATCAATGACGAAATTTTATGGAAACACTAATGTTAAAGAATATTGTGACGTTTGGTATTGGAGTCTCGAAAAATATTGCTAAATTAATTTATTTTGATAGTGAATATAATATCGAACTTATATTTTTGTTGTGTTTCTTAATTTTTCTAGTAGATGTATTTAAGTTCCCACAGACTCAATATCCTGGATCCTCCCTTAAACCAAATATGTTAGTTAATTTTACACCATATATATTTCTAGGAATAAATTTTTTTTATGTACAAATCATCCTCTTGGGGATCAAAATAGCAAAAAAATAAAAAATTAGTTTGTTCAAAATAGTGAATGCTTTGAATGAAACATGGTATCTCAAGAGAACTTGGGCATTCCACGTTAACAATCAAGGAACATGTGGATGCTATCTCAAGAGGAAATCTTTGTGGGATCTTGGGGTCATCTTTGATTGGTATGCACTATATTGCACTTGTGATTTAATCAATAGTATTCATTCTACTGGTCCATCTTGGAATGATTTCTTTGAAGTGTTAGGACGAGTGAAATAATCGCAGCTATATTTTTATTTTTATTTTAGGACTTTACGACATAACATATGAGATCTGACGTAATATTTTGGACATTTGTACATCTTTAACTTTCACCAATTATAAACAGAAGGAATAATTCGTCTACGTAGTTTGATCCATTGACCTTCTACCAATCAGTCGCAGTCTTATATCTCTTCTCGGTAACCACATTAAGAGTCACTCGAGTTCGGTATCGCTGCTACATATTGAACGTTGATATTATATAGTTGCCAAATTTATGTCATAAGCTTAGTTTATTCTTTACTGATAATATTTGCCAAAATTTAATTGAATTATGAGTATTGGAATTAACAATTTATTTATGTTGAGAGGTAATTATGGTTATCAGTTTGCTACACTAGTAGGGTAACCTAACGAGTTCGGTATCGCTGCTACATATTGAACTTTTTTTTTCATGTTTTTCGTTTTTCCAATTTTTCCTTTTTTCAGTTTTCTTTCTTTTCTTTTCTTTTCTTTTCTTTTTAGTTATTTTCTTATTTGTTTTCTTTTTTTTCATTGTTTTCAATTTTTATTTTTATTTTTAATTTTTTAAATTTTTTTTAAATTTTTTTTTATCTTTCTTTTGTTTTTTTGTTTGTTTTTTGTTTGTTTTTTTTTAGTTTTTTTATCCTTTTTTTCCACCGAAATATTTATATAGTCACCAAACATTTTAATATAATATATCAGAATTTAATTATTTAGAATTTAATTTTCAAAAATATAGAATTTTGGACTATATAGTGTAGCGCCCCGTTCCTCCTATTCGAGGAGCGCGGCTATGAAACACAAGATGGTATCGTTCGATCGGGATAGATTGAATTAAGAACTCGTCCTCGTTATGGATTTGTTTCTTCGGAATCGATTTCCATATTCAGTGGACCGTGCCCCCGGGATCGACTTAGCGGCGGAGTCAGGAGGGACATCTCCGCTGCTATCTTTTATTGCCTCGGTTTTCGATGTCGCTTGTTGCTTTCGTGCTTTGAGTTAGTTTTGGGATTTGCTTGTTTTCCTTGAATGGTTTCGATGATTTTTATTGTTTTCGTTCGTTGACTTGCACTTCTATTCCGAGATTGGAAAGAGAGGAAGAAGTATTAATCGAGTTGTTCGTGTGCAGGTTAACGAGCAGTAGGCGGCTTACGAGCGGAGTCGTTAAGCGCCTCTTTCCTTCTCCTTTCCAACAATCTAAGTGAGTGGCTACCAACCCGATTAGCTAGCCCTGCTTCCATGCTTCACACCCTAAAATCTTGCGCTCTCCTTTGCCCCGATCAAACGATACCAAGTAATAATAAAACATACCAAGATAAAAAGGGAATAGACTTGGTTTGTATTGCTTGTTATTCAACTTGGGAACGATTACTTACACTGCATGCTTATTCGTTTCGAATGTTCAACATATGTTTTAATTTTAGTTAGAATACATGTTTCTTCTATAAATTGTGCTATGCATATGGAACACACTTTAATTTGGCATAGATTAATCAGTAAGACTATGCAAAATATTTGTGCTATGGAGCTTGCCCATATTCGTTTGAAATTCGTGTAAAATAATTTGAACTAAATGTGCTTGATCACGGACAACTTGTGCACAAGGTATTTTGGCTTCCGCGAACGGTCGCCAGGGCACTGGGACCGATCCGATCCGGGCGGAAGAGTTCGTATAGTCGTTTGTCATGGACGGAATACTATGTAGCGGCGCTCGCCACCTGCGTTGCATAACATTCTTGTCCCGAGACTATAACCCGTCCCTTTGTGGCATCATGCCAGTGATCCCTGTGTATATTTAAACCTGTTGCATACTAACTTGTGTCTTCGTGGCAGGGAATGCATGGTAAGTATTGTGCAGGTCATTCAGACGGACAGGTAAAATCCACCGAACGGTGGCACGTTCATTTTCAGTAAATTCTATATGCTGCTTACTTGTAAATGAACTAAGGCAAGATAGAAACCCACAAATATGCATGCTTCATTAAAACAACGTATTGATTGGTATAGTTCGGTTAGCTCGCCTTCACCAGTATATTTCGACATGCTGACCCTCGTTGAAACAGGTTCTCCGCACCAAGGCGAACCGAGCGAGGAGCCGAAGTCGTCTTCCCGATCCAGTCCAGCTGTTGGCGCATCTTCACCGCGCCCCTTGAAGCATTTTGGAGTCCGAAGCTTGCAACTCTTCATACACAATGCAGCTTCGTGGCAAAGCCGTCCTCCAGCGTGGAGGTCTCTATCATTTTAAAGTTTATAAAGGGATGTAATGTACAGGACTGCTATCTCATTTTGAGTCAACACTTTTGTAAGCCTATAAACCCCCTGATTTTTCAAGAATTTTTAAATTTGGTTATTTCACAATTTTCTGGAATTTTCTGGAAATTTTTGCTATAATTAAAATCAGGGTTTTAATTATTAAATGATTTTTATTTGCTATTAATTACTATTAAAATATTATGAAAATAATATTTTTGGGTGTAAAATAAAAAACTGGACTTAGGGTAATTTTTTGGAATTTATCGGGCCCCGGACCTATTTTTAAAACACCTAAAAACTATTATTATTATTTATTTATTTATTTATTTATTTATTTATTTTATTTATTTAAACCCAGCCCTAATCCTAGCCCACTGGGCCCAGCCCACCGGGCCCAGCCCCAACCGAGCCCGGCCCATCCCCTGTCCTATCGAGTCGGGTCGGGTCGGCCAGACCCGAACCCGCCGCCCGACTCGCTTTCCCTCTCTCCCCCACGACCCGCACCCCCGTGTTCTCCGGCGGCCGTCCGCGTCTCCCGCCGCCCGCCGCGCCACGCCGGCCCATGCCCCGTGCCCCTCGGCCACGATCTCCCTCTCCTCCGCCTTCCCCGCTCGGCTCCGCTCCCCTCCGCCTATATAATTCCCCCCCCCGTTCTCTTCTCCGGCCTACTCGACGAACCCCCGCCACCTGACCCTGCTCCGCCGCCTCCTAGCTCCGTCGGCGACGCCTCTCCCCTTGCCGACCTCGGCTGCCTCCGCCAGCGCCGACCCGCCACCCTCGGCCGATCTCCCCCGCCGCAGCACAGCAGACACAGACACGACTAGAAACCCTAACCCTAGGTTTTGGGTTGTGTCGGACACGTGTCGGACACGATGAAAACCCGGTTTCGAACCCTGTTCAGGTACATGTATCTCTCTGCTCGTTATCCCATTTTCGATTCCGTCAGTTATGTTGCGTAGCCTGCATGACCCCCTCGGTGCTCGTGCAACCCGCTCGGGGCATCGCGTCCTGTGGCGATCGCGAACCGCGATCCAAAAACAGGAAAAACAACGCCCTGTTTCACCCCTGAACTGAGTACGCCCCGCCAAACGGGACGACTTGGTCGCGTGCGGTCTTTACAGATACGTGTGCGTCGTCGATACGGACGTGTGGGATTTCGCAGAAGTCAATTCGGGTGTGCGTGCACACCGGGATCAACGCGTATCCGCGGACACCGTCCCGTATTCGTCTTTTTTGAATCACGCCCTAACTTTTTGTACACAGGTCGGATTAAAACGAAACTTGCGCCATCGGACTCATAGAAATACGCTGGTCCTGTGACCCAAGTTTGGTTCGATTCGGAGAACGTTGACGAAATCGCGTGTCGTGGGTCCCACATGCCCCACTCGACGGGCGATTTTGTGATCGGCTCATCGGAATCCAATTCTAAAAGTTCCGTTGGGTTCGTATCATCGTTCCTGACTTGTTGACACTAAGTTGGACAGATTTAGAGACCTTTGACCCTGACATATTTTTTGGTGCAAAGCGGGGCCACATGCGGACCCCGTTTTGACCCGAAATGGTCATTTTTGCCCCTGTGTCCAAATTAGACTGAAGGACAGGCGTTTCTAGCTGATTGATATCTTCTGAGCATGATGGTAATATTTATTTCAGCATCCGGAGACATTTCTGGAAATTTCTCGAGAACAGAACCGTAGTTGGAATCCAAACATCAGGCAAGTACCTGCACTTCAAGTTTAATCTTTATATTGTGATAATTAGTTCCTTGCTTTACTAGTACCATTGGATGATTACACTTAGTGTTAGGATTTGGAGTTCATGTCTTGCTTTTCGTGTCGGGAGGGAGAATACTAGGAGGCATGTAGTTTACCCTTCCCCTTGTCCTGACTGCTAGTTGTTGGTATGCGACTGTACCATTAGCCTTATACTCGATTATTCCTGACTGCTAGCCGTCTATGACGGCCTTATTAGCCTTATAAACCCCTACATGCCAACTATGTATTCTAAATACACAATCACACACACATAGTCTCTTTATCTTGTTGCAGTTCCATTTTCTTGTCTCATTATAATCCTGTTTTACTCATGTCTCTGACTTATAGCAAATAACTCTTAGTTAATTTTAGTACTTATTATGGATATTCTTATCATGATACTTAGTCATTTTTTTTACTACTTGTCATAAATATTTAGTTTAAGCTTTGTTGTGTATTGGTACTTTGCTCCTTTCCTAACTGGATCCATTGATATTAGGCGATGATGAGGACTATGCCCCCACCTTTTATGGCCCATATAATGTAGCAGGTGATACATTTGAGGAGCCGGTTCCTACTTAGGAGACTACTTTTGAGAAGTAGCTAGCCAGTTAGCTAGTATTTTCTTTCAGCATAGTAATCGGGTTTGTCCCCGATTTATCTTCTGGTTCTGTAATAAATTGTGGATTTGCTTGTCACATTTTGTCTTATGAAATCTTAGCATTCCTATTTCCTGTTATTATCCTTGCCTATTTATTTATTGTGAATGAGCTAGATTTTAAATTACCTGTGAATATGACCTAGACAGCGTACTATCGCCGACACTGCGGCGTAGGTTGGACGTACTCACGAACTCGTGCCCGAATATCCGGGTGCGGGTCGTGACACGTTTTTATGGTAGCCCATGCAGGTCAATGACTAAATTGTTCGGTTTCAACTTAGGGACCGAACAGGCCTGCAGTAAGAATAGGATAAGTTTTAGGATCTCATCCACTTGCTTGAATTGTTCTTGACATCTATCTCGGATTCGAATTAATTCTTTGACTTGCATCCTGCCTTGATTCCTGTGCGTCTCTTATCATTTATTTTGGATGCAGAGTAATGGATCTACCAGCAAGCGACGAGATTTCTACAAGATCACAACGAGATGCTGTGATAAACCAATAAGCTCTACCAGTACCGAACCGAGACCACCCTTGGTACCACAAGCAGCACTCTTCCAACAGGCCCAGCAGCAGCAAAGTAATCCACCACAAGGACGCGGACAAGCTTTCACGATGACCGTGGAGACGCGCAGACTCTTGGAGTAGCTAATGCGCGTAAGTGATTTGTAGCTGCCGTTTCTAGTCTTGTTTTAGCTCGTGCCTATTGGTTCGTGACCTCAGCCCCAACCTAGTAATTTTGAACTTGCTAATAACCTGGTATGCTTTTACATTTGATAACTGTAGAGATTGTGTGGTCTTTATTTATTATTGCTTATTTTGTTTTGTCTTTGTGAGCTTGAATTAATTTGTACCTCCTTTCATCATCTTCTAGCGTACTTATATTTATTGTACTACCTTGACTTATGCTGCTAATATAGCCTAGTTTTGCAAGCTTACTCTTCTATCGAGCTTGATCATGACATATGTATAAGTGGGTTAACATACTGATACATTTCAGAATCAGTGTACTACGGTCTGATCAACCATGGTGCATTTTGGTTCGCTCATTGTACGACTACTTTACGTGGATTGAGATATATAGTTGACTAGTATACTTGCCCTGGACATGTCTGACATATCGTATCGGTTACATAACTGTGCTAATACGAGCAGTCGAACAAAGGATTACCAAAATAGGATTTTAATCCACAACAGCTTTGACAATTCTCATTTGAATTCTTTAAACGCCTTGATCCCGATACTTTTATTCTATTACGCTGCCCTTGAACTCTTTTTTATTGGCCACCGTCTTCCCTTATTTCGGAAAGACGAAACCTTGTGCTTGGTAAAGTTGGATACGCAGAGAGTACTGGATATACCCCATAGGCCGATCACATAATTGAGGATTATTCTTCCGTAATTAAGGACATATCATCTATGATATAATCTACATTGAAGTTTTGAGGATCAATAAATTTTAAAATCTTAATATTGAGGACCCCATATGTATACCATAGGTACATGATTTAAATTTTGAATAATGAAAGTAAAATCATCAATTGGAGTTTGGAGGATAAAAATATAGAATTTCAGACTTGAACATTGGTGGATTGCATTTAAATTATTTTCAATTTGATGATTGGAATTAAGAATTAAAATTTGATGGTTGGACTACCTATTTGAAACGTTGAGGTTGTGAATGGAGTTTTAAAAGTTGAAGCATACAAAAATTTATAAGTGAAATTGGACTCGGATTACTTCTAGAGGAGATTATGATAGTTAGAGATCGGGAGGTGAAATTTACATGCTTATTTAAATTTTGAAGATGTTATAAGAATTTAATTTAAATTTGGATATGGATATGGATAATTTGAGAAAGTGAGAAGAGATAACCATAGGTAAAAAATTTTATTGGAACAGTGGTCATCTTAACCTTGAAGTGATTGCAATGGATATGATTAGAATTTTGATTATCGCAAGAAGATTACGATTGACTTACCTTAATAGATGGTGCCATATTTTGATTTCGAGGACGAAATTTTTATAAGTTGGGTAGATTGTAAACCCCCTGATCTTTCAAGAATTTTTAAATTTGGTTATTTCACAATTTTCTGGAATTTTCTGGAAATTTTTCTGTAATTAAAATCAGGGTTTTAATTATTAATGATTTCTATTTGCTGTTAATTACTATTAAAATATTATGAAAATAATATTTTTGGGTGTAAAATGAAAAACTGGACTTAGGGTAATTTTTTTGGAATTTATCGGGCCCCGGACCAATTTTTAAAACACCTAAAAACTATTATTATTATTTATTTATTTATTTATTTATTTATTTATTTATTTATTTTATTTATTTAAACCCAGCCCTAACCCTAGCCCACTGGGCCCATCCCACCGGGCCCAGCCCCAACCGAGCCCGGCCCATCCCCTGGCCTATCGGGTCTGGTCTGGTCGGCCAGACCCGAACCCGCCGCCCGACCCGCTTTCCCTCTCTCCCCCACGACCCGCACCCCCGTGTTCTCCGGCGGCCGTCCGCGTCTCCCACCGCCCGCCGCGCCACGCCGGCCCATGCCCCGCGTCCCTCGGCCACGATCTCCCTCTCCTCCGCCTTCCCCGCTCGGCTCCGCTCCCCTCCGCCTATATAATTCCCCCCCCCCGTTCTCTTCTCCGGCCTACTCGACGAACCCCCGCCGCCTGACCCTGCTCCGCCGGTGACGCCTCACCCCTCGCCGACCTCGGCCGCCTCCGCCAGCGCCGACCCGCCACCCTCGGCCGATCTCCCCCGCCGTAGCACAGCGGACACAGACACGACTCGAAACCTAACCCTATGTTTTGGGTTGTGTCGGACACGTGTCGGACACGACGAAAACCCGGTTTCGAACCATGTTCAGGTACGTGTATCTCTCTGCTCGTTGTCCCATTTTCGATTCTGTCAGTTGCGTTGCGTAGCCTGCATGACCCCCTCGGTGCCCGTGCAACCCGCTCGGGGCATCGCGTCCTGTGGCGATCGCGAACCGCGATCCAAAAACAGAAAAAACAACGCCTTGTTTCACCCGGAACTGAGTACGTCCCGCCAAACGGGATGACTTGGTCGCGTGCGGTCTTCACAGATACGTGCGCGTCGTCGATACGGACATGTAGGATTTCGCAGAAGTCGATTCGGGTGTGCGTGCACACCGGGATCAACGCGTATCCGCGGACACCCTCCCGTATCCGCCTTTTCTGAATCATGCCCTAACTTTCTGTACACACGTCGGATTGAAACAAAACTTGCACCATCGGACTCGTAGCAATACGCTGGTCCTGTGACCCAAGTTTGGTTCGATTCTGAGAACGTTGACAAAATCGCGTGTCGTGGGTCCCATAGGCCCCACTCGACGGGCGATTTTGTGATCGGCTCATCGGAATCCAATTCTGAAAGTTCTGTTGGGTTCATATCATCGTTCCTGACTTGTTGACACTAAGTTGGACAGATTTAGAGACCTTTGACATTGACACATTTTTCGGTGCAAAACGGACCCACATGCGGACCCCGTTTTGACCCGAAATGGTCATTTTTGCCCCTGTATCCAAATTGGACTCAAGGACAGGCGTTTCTAGCTGATTGATATCTTCTGAGCATGATGGTAATATTTATTTCAGCATCCGGAGACATTTCTGGAAATTTCCCGAGAACAGAACCGTAGTTGGAATCCAAACATCAGGCAAGTACCTGCACTTCAAGTTTAATCTTTATATTGTGATAATTAGTTCCTTGCTTTACTAGTACCATTGGATGATTACACTTAGTGTTAGGATTTGGAGTTCATGTCTTGCTTTTCGTGTCGGGAGGGAGAATACTAGGAGGCATGTAGTTTACCCTTCCCCCTGTCCTGACTGCTAGTTGTTGGTATGCGACTGTACCATCAGCCTTATACTCGATTATTCCTGACTGCTAGCCGTCTATGACGGCCTTATTAGCCTTATAAACCCCTACATGCCAACTATGTATTCTAAATACACAATCACACACACATAGTCTCTTTATCTTGTTGCAGTTCTATTTTCTTGTCTCATTATAATCCTGTTTTACTCATGTCTCTGACTTATAGCAATTAACTCTTAGTTAATTTTACTACTTATTATGCATATTCTTATCATGATACTTAGTCATTTTTTTCACTACTTGTCATAAATATTTAGTTTAAGCTTTGTTGTTTATTGGTACTTTGCTCCTTTCTTGACTGGATCCGTTGATATTAGGCGATGATGAGGACTATGCCCCCACCTTTTATGGCCCATATGATGTAGCAGGTGATACATTTGAGGATCCGGTTCCTACTCAAAAGACTACTTTTGAGAAGTAGCTAGCTAGTTAGCTAGTATTTTCTTTCAGCATAGTAATCGGGTTTGTCCCCGATTTATCTTCTGGTTCTGTAATAAACTGTGGATTTGCTTGTCACATTTTGTCTTATGAAATCTTAGCATTCCTATTTCCTGTTATTATCCTTGCCTATTTATTTATTTATTGTGAATGAGCTTGATTTTAAATTACCTGTGAATATGACCTAGACAGCGTACTACCGCCGACACTGCGGCGTAGGCTGGACGTACTCACGAACTCGTGCCCGAATATCCGGGTGCGGGTCGTGACAAAGCCGTTCGGCATATTAGCAGACTCGTTCAGGAGTTTGTAATAGATGTTCATTATCAATAAAGAGAACTTCTCCAAGTTTCAAATCTGTGTTTCAAATTATCTGCGTACTCTGAATATGTGCTTGCTATGCAAAATACTTTAGCCTTCTGCGGGCGCAACCCCATTCCCGCACGGCATCACGATTCGGGGGACGCCCCAACGATTCTACGGAAATCAGGTCGTGACATAATGGTATCAGAGCACAGATTCAAGTTCCTTAGACTTCGTGCTAGAAAAGTTCCTTTAACGATCAATTCCTGTACGAACTCTTGAACTCGCTAGGCCAAAATGAGATACGTTCATGTAATAAGTCCATAATACAATATGATTCTAATGTAATTTACCTTCTTTTGAAGGAATGGCACTAGCGTAATCTGCAGCGCAAGCACCAAACGAAACACAAGAAAGTAGTTCGAGAAATTCAGAAAGCCCTCAGAGCCAGCGCGGCATATCTCAAGTCGATCCGCTTGAGCGGGTAATACAAATGTTAGAATCGCAACGACAAAGAGATGATGCTCGCCAAGCCAAGTTTGAAAGCAATTTAGAGACCCGATTCTCAGTCCAACAGAAGCAGGTAGATACCCTACAACAAATCGTTCAGACTTTGGCTGCCAACCATTCTGCCACAACAACAACGACTCCGGTGGAACAGCCCGTGCTAGAAGTAGAGACGCCGCAAATCCCAAGGCCGAGGGACGTGACTGCCTTCAACTTGGGCCACTTCAAGAAAGTCTGCAATACCCCATTCAACGGGACTGAGGACCCAGTGGTAGCTCTAGATTGGCTAGCCGAGATTGAAGATCACTTCGCTCTGTTAGAGTTCTCCGAAAATAAGCGCGTCGCCTGCGTGCAACTTCAGCTCTGCCTTAACGCACACGATTGGTGGAACGTGCATCGACGATCTCTCCAATTTGATCACGGAGAGGAGTCGATCTCGTGGACGACCTTTCGTGCCGTGTTCTAAGAGGAGTTTATACCCCCTCCAGTGCAACGTCAGATGGAAAACGAGTTCGTGCAGCTGAGGCAGGGCAGTATGACTGTTAAGCAATACTCCGTTGAATTCAACCGACTCTCCAAATTCGCTAGGGCCTATTTATCTGATACAGCGAGTCGAGCTAGAAGGTTTGAAGGTGGTTTGCGCCCTGCCATCCATGCGCACGTGGTCAATAATCAGTACGGGACAATGCGTGAAGTCATGAATCACGCTCTATCACTTGAACCACAATATCCTCACGTTTCCACCGGTGCTGTGCATACCTACAATCACAAACGCCAAGGAAATGATAGAGGAAACAACGCTGCAAAGCGACAAAACAACGGTGGTCGGAATAAGACAAATGTAGGAGTGCGTTGTGAGCACTGCCACAGGCCGGGACACACCATCGTTAATTGTTACTTCAAGAATGGATCTTGTTACAACTGTGGCGGAAACGGGCACTTGATTCGAAATTGTCCGCTCCCAGATCGCCGCCAGCAACAGAATAATCCCTAACGATTGGTTCTATTCCTAACTTTCGGGACGAAACTTCCAATTAGTTGGGTAGGATGTAGCGCCCCGTTCCTCTTATTCGAGGAGCGCGGCTATGAAATACAAGACGGTATCGTTCGATCAGGATAGATTGAATTAAGAACTCGTCCTCATTATGGATTTGTTTCTTCGGAATCGATTCCCATATTCAGTGGACCGTGCCCCTGGGATCGACTTAGCGGCAGAGTCAGGAGGGACCTCTCCGCTGCTATCTTTTATTGCCTCGGTTTTCGATGTCGCTTGTTGCTTTCGTGCTTTGAGTTGGTTTTGGGATTTGCTTGTTTTCCTTGAACGGTTTCGATGGTTTTTATTATTTTAGTTCATTGACTTGCACTTCTATTCCGAGATTGAAAAGAGGGGAAGAAGTATTAATCGAGCTGTTCGTGTGCAGGTGAACGAGCAGTAGGCGGCTTACGAGCAGAGTCATGAAGCGCCTCTTTCCTTCTCCTTTCTAACAATCTAAGTGAGTGGCTACCAACCCGATTAGCTATCCCTGCTTCCAAGCTTCACACCCTAAAATCGTACGCTCTCCTTTGCCCCGATCAAACGATACCAAGTAATAATAAAAGATACCAAGATAAAAAGGGAATAGACTTGGTTTGTATTGCTTGTTATTCAACTTGGGAACGATTACTTACACTGCATGCTTATTCATTTGGAGTGTTCAACATATGTTTCAATTTTAGTTAGAATACTTGTTTCTTCTATAAATTGTGCTATGCATATGGAACACACTTTAATTTGGCATAGATTGATCAGTAAGATTATGCAAAACATTTGTGCTATGGAGCTTGCCCATATTCGTTTAAAATTTGTGTGAAATAATTTGAACTAAATGTGCTTGATCACGGACAACTTGTGCACAAGGTATTTTGGCTTCCGCGGACGGTCGTCAGGGCACTGGGGCGGATCCGATCCGGGCGGAAGAGTTCGTATAGTCGTTTGTCATGGACGGGATGCTATGTAGCGGGGCTCGCCACCTGCGTTGCATAACATTCTTGTCCCGAGACTATAACTCGTCCCTTTGTGGCATCATGCCAGTGATCCCTCTGTATATTTAAACCTGTTGCATACTAACTTGTGTCTTCGTGGCAGGGAAGGCATGGTAAGTATTGTGCAGGTCATTCAGACGGACAGGTAAAATCCACCGAACGGTGGCACATTCATTTTCAGTAAATTCTATATGCTGCTTACTTGTAAATGAACTAAGGCAAGATAGAAACCCACAAATATGCATGCTTCATTAAAATAATGTGTTGATTGGTATAGTTCGGTTAGCTCGCCTTCACCAGTATGTTTTGACATGCTGACCCTCGTTGAAATAGGTTCTCCGCACCAAGGCGAACCGAGCGAGGAGCCGAAGTCGTCTTCCCGATCCAGTCCAGTTGTTGGCGCATCTTCACCGCGCCCCTTGAAGCATTTTGGAGTCTGAAGCTTGCAACTCTTCATACACAATACAGCTTCGTGGCAAAGCCGTCCTCCAGCCTGGAGGTCTCTATCATTTTGAAGTTTATAAAGGGATGTAATGTACATGACGGCTATCTCATTTTGAGTCAATACTTTTGTAAGCCGTTCGACATATTAGCTGACTCGTTCAGGAGTTTGTAATAGATGTTCATTATCAATAAAGAGAACTTTTCCAAGTTTCAAATCTGTGTTTCAATTTATCTGCGTACTCTGAATATGTTCTTGCTATGCAAAATACTTTAGTCTTGTGCGGGCGCAACCCCAGGCCCGCACGGCATCACGATTCGGGGGATGCCCCAACGATTCTACGAAAATTCGGTCGTGACATATAGTATGCTCATACCAAACGTCTCCTTAGGATCTACTTGCTAGGGTCAGATACAGAATCCAAAAATGGGATGGGCTACTAAAGATGGGTTGAATCTTATTGAGCTTTGTTTTTTTGTTTGTGGGTTGAATATAATTATCTAGTAAAAAAAAAAGTATGATGGGCAATAGCCCACCAGACAATACACTTAGATCTGTCCCTATCTGCTTGGTAACAGTATTTTTATCGTTTTGAGGTATTTTTGAACCGATCGTTTATGAAGTATTTTAAAAACTCATAACTTTTAATTCTTATGATGCACTGATTTTTGTCGGCTCAAAAATTATCCAAAATTGGTGAAACGTAAATTTGAGTTTATTTATAAACACCCCAAATTGGCAATTTTTGAGAGGTTTATTACTTTGTTATATTTATATCCTCACAAAAAATATATAATTTAACTACCAATACCTTATCCAATTTTTTATTTCTCATCTGTATTTCTCTTCTACTTCTTCCAAATTGGTGCTATTTTTCTGGTAAGTTCTTAAAATCTCTCTCCTACTTTCATCCGGTCGTTTCTATTATTTCGATCAAATATGGACTTCTACTTCTTCCAAACTTCTCTTTTACTTTCATCCAAGCGTGTATATTATTTAATATTTAATATTATTTTATTTACATATGTGCACATAGATAATTTTACTCGTGTAAAAAAAATTCTCAACTGTTCATTAATGAATTACCAAGAATGGATTGGACTGGTTTAAAAGTCGCTAATTAAAACCAAAAAAAAATTGGTCCTATCATAACTACTTATAACTGGTACTATAAAAATATCCAGTAACCGTTATCCTATATTTGTGAAACAAACCCATAGTTTCTTGTTTGAAAGTATTGTTCATTTCTGTATACTCTACATAATTTTATCCTCCTTCTTGATTGCTGGTAATCAATCACCAACCCGTAAACCATTTATAGACATAGGAATCTAATAAACCTTAGAAGATGTCAAAATCACCCATCACATATCGTGACTTATCAAACACTGATAACATAGGTGTGCACATGTTTCACACTCCAAGGAACATGTGCCACACGTACCACCATCAACAATTATATTCTGTTAACTAAAGTTTTGTTTTCTCAGCACCACCGGTAACACTGTTTGGAACTCTCATACTCCGAATTGAATCTGACACTAAATTGACATTTCACTTCAATTAAACGTGCTAGAAGTGTCCCTTCACCATACCCTCTTATCCCTCTCCCATTGCTTAGAACTCTCTTATTTATTATTTAGTTCTCTCTTATCTTTTCTGTTGTATAAAAAAAGGGCTTTATCGTAGAAGTTTTTCCTCCCAAAAATAGTTTATATTTTATTTATTGTTTAAATTATTCATTAAATTTAATATAGATAGTTAGATAATTATGCATATAAAAAGTATAAGAATTGTTGTTTGCTCTCCAGTTCGATAATTATTCATTTAATCCTCGCATTGAATTGATTATGAATCATAGTAGTAAACGTCCTATAAATAGTACAAAGTTTGGAACGGTGACAAATAAGATAGACTAAAGTATAACGAGTTTAATCATCAATAAAGCTCACGTAGTAGAGAAAACCACTCATAGATAGGATAAGTGAAAAAGTCTGCATATGTCAGAGTGGACTAATTCAAAAACACTATTTGATTTTGATAAACTCTTACGAAAAGACAAGGCTAAGTGTTTTACCAACTTACAACTGGTACATGTGTATAGATAAGAGAAAAAAATACGTCTAAGAGCTCCACTATAGAATAAAGCCTTTAGACGTAGCTCTAAAATATGACCTAAATGTCTGTGCCACAATTCGGTAGCAGACGAAGCGATAGCAGCATGACTAGTACTCAAAGGTCGAATTGATGGAAGATAAAAAAAACTATAAGTTATACAACCGCACTTCCAACGAGAAATTCCAATCGTCTGGCTCGTACGAAGATCTTTTTTAGAACATGTAAGGGAATCAAAATAAATAATAAATCCACTCTCACAAAGGCTACTAACTGATATGAGGTGTAAAGTTAGATAGAAAACATGTAAAACAAAAGGAAGACTCAAAGTTTCAGAAATAATGGAACCAGATTGAGTGATGACCAACTGAACCATCAGCTGTGTGTAAAGAGAAAAAGTTGGATGGTAATAGTATAATACTAGATAAGAGACTAAGATCAGAAGTCATATAATGAGAAACACCAGAGTCTAATATCCAAAAAGTATACATACCAGTAGAGGCGGATGTACAGGAGCCAGCAAAGATAGGCTGACGCTAAAGTAAGAGCTGGAGCTGGAGCTGGAGCTGGAGCTCTAACTCAGTAAAATGGTAATGAATATCTGCTTATGTCTATGTACTATCAACAATATGAACCTGAGGTATCGGAAAGCGAGTCAAGGAGGAATCCCTTATTTCTATCCGCTTGAAAAATTGAGTTTTAAAATGTGGTAAAACAATTTTCCACTGGGGGTCTAGTCTTATAACCGTAGGAACAAATCAGACCAAACTACTGACGAGCATAGCAGGTTGCAGCAAAATGAGTACGCGTCTTGCAATAGGTACATAGAAGACACATCTTTTTCTTTTCTTCTCTTATTTTAAATTTTTTATTAAAGATCACAAAATAAAGACATTGCCAGGAAATCAAAGGTTGTGCCGATGTTGTTTTGAAGCAACAAATATGAATACCAATCCTAATGATATATAGAATAGATATGTTCATGGATGGTGTTCAAACTCAAATGGTGTTTATGACCATAATTAATGTGGAATCCTATGAGTACATGGAAGCAAAAAGATGCCCAAATTAGAAACACAAAAAATATAGGGAATTGTTATTGCCAAGGAGCCCTTTACAACATCCAAGAATTTTCAAGGTGGACTACCAATACTATCCTTACTTTATTATAATTTTTAAAAATAAAATTTATAACTTCTTTCATGAATCAAGGATAATTTTGATAATCTATTTTGAAAATCCTTACTTTATGAATCAATGGTAATTTTGGTAATTCATTTTAAAAGTCCTTGAAAGTTGTAAAAGCTTCCCAATTGCAACTCCCAAATATGTCTTTGATTGTTAATAAAAGCTTCTGACTTGTTCCAATTGATAATGGCTCCCAGACAAAGGATGGATGACTTGTTCTTGATTTTGCTATTTCTTCTAATTTGTTCTTGAAAAAACAAAAATCCAAAGGAATCTTTTGGATATATACCTCTTCTAAGCGGATGCCAGGCTCACAAGGACGGGGTCATTGGTTTGACGGTGTGACATGTTGGAGGAGTTTGAAATAGACGAAGAACGACTCTGAAGGTTGCCAAGGCTTTGGAGGAGCGAAAGCGGTGTGACATGTTGGAGGAATTTGAAATAGACGAAGAACGGCTCTGAAGGTTGCCAAGGCTTTGGAGAAGCGAAAGCGACTGATGACGATGACTGGACCTAAGGAGAAGCGGCCGGTGAAGATGATGATGATGCAAATGGATCCGTATGAATGGCCTTAGGATAAAAAATCTAACGTTCTGATACCATAAAATAAGTCAACAATTTTAAATTTATTAATGGATAATATAAAAAGTCACACAACTATAAATAAATATATAGAGAGAGAGAGCGGGTCCATATCCGTATAGGGGAAGGATTATGTATCCATGTAGAAGATTATCTAATCCTAATTTTATTAATCTTAACAGTGACATTGACACAATCTTACCAGTAACAACAAGAGTGGAGAGATCATTTTCTGCTATAAATCTCATAAAGACATTATTGCATATAGAAGATCAATGGATAAACGATGACATGACTATTCATCGAGAGAGATGTATTGGATGGTATAAAAAAATGATGTTATCGTACAATACTTCCAAAATATGAAAAGTCATTGAGGATTATTATAATTGTACTTGGCTAAAGTATAATCAATCACTACCAAAATAATACATATTAGCGATGCCTAAAAACGTCACTAATAGGTAAAAAAATATCGCTAATATTAATTAGCGATGTGATTAGCGACGTTTCAGTATTGTCGCGTATTTCATGGTCAATAATAACAAATACATTGTTATTCGTTGCTATGGCGACGTATATTTGTGACATGTTGACGTCGCAGATTATTTTAACATTAGCTACGTCCAGCGACGCGACGTTGGTAAATTAGCGACATAAAAGTTTTAGCTAAATATCGCCATATTAGTGACATTATGAGCGATGTATTGCTACCTTAATCCAGACAAGACAAAATTTACCATGTCAGCTTATTAGCGACGTATTACGACATTATGCGACGTCCATGGTAAAAGTTAGCGACAATCAGATGCATGTTAGCGACGTAACCTTACGACACTATACGTCGCAGAACGTCGCTAAATTATAATAAATAAAAAAATAGAATGCACTTTGTATAATATTTTTCAATAAACCTCTACATGTAGTTATAAAATCACATTTATATAAATAGACCCGGAGCAATCCTCTTTTGAATTTCTTTGGTTCGTCGACCCTTCAGTGGAACACTCAACACCGATAAATTCACATACAGTTAATTTACATAATAAACTAAACTCACATAGAAAAAAAATCTACAAAATTATATTACACTAAATACATCCCAAGAAGTCGATGAATAATTTTAAAATAAGTGTCACATGCGTCTCAGAATGTAACAAAAAGTATAAAATAAATACATCAAATACCAAAAAATGGGCCAATACACACAAATACACTAAAAACTGTCCAAAAATGACTACTGCTAATCAGGAGGAGGAGGAGCACCACCGCGCATCTGGGATAGAAAGAACTTATACTACTCCTGTGAAAGCATTACTGATGACGATGGAGGAGGCAGTGTAATCGGTGGAATCAGTGTTGATGCCAATAGACCGGGAGGATGTGTCTGCTCCAATGCTAACAGTCGAGCATTGTATGAATCTATGGAAGATGCATGTCTCGTACTGCCCGGAGCTACTGCATTCTCGCACGTTAATCGTCCATGGATACCAGCATCCGCTAGATCGCCATCACGTTGTGCTTTGTCGATGTAGTAAGATCATTAACGCTACGGTCCATCCTTTCGCTCAGAGCCCTCAAGCCTGTGATGCTACGCTCGAGCATATCCAATCGTACGATGAGCATCGCATCGTCCATCTGTGACTGAGATGGGGGCTGCTCCATAATCCTCCATAATATCTCGTCACGCAGATCAATAACCTGGCAGGCAATGCTCACCGAGACTCGAGACGACTATTGTGAGGGCTGTGGGGAATGCACACTGGCAGAGGGGGCCCTGGATGACTGTGTTATAACAAAGGCGCACGTAGGATCCCGTACCGTAGTACGTACTCCTCTAAAGATCACCAACAGTGGTCATCCAAAGCTCATTCGGCGACATAGCTGAAGAGGGCTATGAGAAAGTACCAGCCCCTCCCTCTGCAGGTGCACTAGCAATCGTTCACTCACATAGCCTAAGATACTCGTCCTAAAAGAATAGTTGCTAATGTCTAAGATATTTATTACTAACTATAATATATTTTCATATTTTTTATTAAAATTAACACAAGGTAGTAAAGCGTACATATTTCTGTATGGCCCTCTCATCTATGAACTTTCTGCCCTTTCGATGGGTGGCTAGGAAGACAATCACCATGTTGGCGTACTCACCCCTCTATACCTGTTAAAAATATAATTTTATTATTAAAATTAAATATTTTATCCTACTTGTATTGAAATAATATATACTTAATAGAATACATATCAGATGATGAGAATGTTTTATCATGGGAATCAAGCCACCATACCACTTTCCTGTCTTCGACCAAGCCACCTTCGACTTCTCCGACCTTTCCTTGTAACTGGGATCATCGAATCTAACCTTAATCGTAGTCCACTGCTTAGGCACGATCCAACCGTGGATCAATTTTCTGGAGCGATCACGATCCTTTGGAAAGTTGATTGCATCACGGATCAGCTTGGCGGCGACGACAAAAAACTGCTCCTTGATCTTCTCAGCCCGATGTGGTGGATAGAAATAGATTTTCTATAAGAAGTATAGTAGAGAGTTATATAATAAATAATTATTGATATTAAAAAAATATTTTTACCTTTATGTGGGCAAACCAAAATGCCTTCCTATCATTAGGAGCATCTGAATAGTTGATCCGAGACCCACCATAGTTCTGCCTCAGAAACACCCTCAGTCCAAATATAGATATAGTCCTCGATCGGTACTGCTGAAGGACGATATCTACACAATGATAATTAAATTCATGTATATATAGATATAATCATTTGGAAAAATCTTTAACTAATTAACTTACTTCGTAGGCCAGTCAGTCCAAATCTTCATCCTCGTCTCGTCCGGAGATGCGCATGGAGGATCGCTCTGATCTGAAGACGAAGTCAGCTCAACCTCCTCCATCTAATTATTTGTCTCTTTGGTACCATCAGCAAGAGAAAGGCTGCATGGGGGAGTAGTCTTACGTCTGGAACTGCTCATACCAGGAGTACTGCCACGTACCGTTGACAGAGTCGGAGATGTGCCTAGTTGGTATACTGGAGTACTCTGCGACGAGGATCCAGAACCAGTAACTGGTACCGGAGGAGCACTCCATCTAGATCCTCTACCTTCGAATGATCCGCTGTCATAACCCGCACCCAAAAAATCGGGCATGAGTCGTAGGTACGTCCAGCCAACGTCGCAGCATCGGCGGTAGAACGCTCTTTAGGTCTACTATCTAGCTAACAATCTCACGCAATCAATATATAAACCTGTCAAGATCTCAACTCCAAACGGAGGAGCAATATCATAACGATAATCACAATGTACTCAATCACAAATCTAAGCACGATAAGATAACAAATAAGACTAACAGCTACAAAGTCTAAACATCTACTACTAAAATAACCACAACATCAATAATAATAATACATTATCCAAAATCATATACAATACAAGGTTTCAATCCAAAATCGGAGACAAATCCGGTACCAAAGGCTAATAAAAATAACAACTGAGGTCTTAGTGATCCCGGTTACCAACCCGGAAATCACTCCTAAACTTGAGGGTCCCTGTCTGAACCATCGACAGACTGAGGTCCATAAAACGTTGGACACCAATCCTCCGGATACTCTGGAAAAAATATGTCCAGTCAAGACTGGAGCAAGTACACCTCTAACAGCAGTTCCAGTTAAATGATAAAAACTATAAAACAGTTGTAGCAAGTAACAAGGAGAATAAAATAAAGTATGAACAAGAAATATATACATATCACTGCTGCATAAAGGTAAAGATGCATGAATATCAGAAGCAAGATAGTAATGACTACAAGATACAAGAAATCTAAACTAAGATCAAGTCGGTGCACAAGAACGTGTAGTTAGTCCAGCAAGAAATAGATGTAATGAGTCAAGTCCAGAAACTATAAGTGAGACCAGCAAGAAATACAAGAGAGTCCAGACTAGAAAGAATGAACTCAAATTTTTGAAATACCTGTTCGACATATAAACGGCTAGGGGTAAGTACGGCTCACCGCACACTGGGTGTGCGGCTGCTATCATTCCAGATTAGACCAGAGGGGGTGATTCCAGTTGGGAATATTTACATGTCTACTCGAGTATTTCCCCGTCCTGACTAGTTCAAGTGAATCCAAGATCCGATACGTAAATCAAGTATGAGTCCATCCAGAAACATGAGTGATGCCTGTAGTGATGCCAGTAAGTGATGCCAGTAGGTGATTCCAGAATAGAGGCCAGAAATATGAAATATACGTGTCGCAAGTAAATGAATCCAGAAATACCAGTCTGTGTCATGCCAGAAAAATCAGAGAATACTATACTATAAGCTGAATCATAATAATCATCAGATAATGAAAACTATCACAGAATGTACTCGCCTGACGTCCTGAGCAACTGGCGATCCAAACTGGTGTCGCAAGGACCTATTGCGAAAAGCAAGGTTAAACATGTTTCATAGGCTTAGTGCGGTCCATGCAATACTGACATAAGAGACGACCATGAGTGCTCAATTCCGATAATATTCCATAGGCCGGAAAGTCGTTGATGGTCCACATAAGTGCTGCCCTCATCTGAAAATTCTATTTTCTAGAAACATTGTACGTATTGGCACCTACTTCCCACAGCTGATTCAACTCATCTATCAAAGGCTGTAAATATACATCGATGTTCCTCTTCGGATTGTTCGGACCCGGGATAATAACGGTAAGGAACAAATACGCAGTCTTCATGCACATCCAAGGCGGTAGATTATACGGAGTGACGATCACAGGACAACACGAATACTAGAAGCCTGAAAGTCCGAATGGGGTAAAACTGTCGAAGAAGAGCCCCAATCTGACATTACGCGAATCCGAAGCAAAATCTAGAAAGTCTCGATCAAAGTGCTTCTATGCTTTTCCATCTGATGGATGATCCAATACTCCTTCGATCTGTTTTCGCCTGTGCCAACTCATATTTTCTGCAGTCTTCTTTACCATAAACAACCTGTGCAACCGCGACGTCAAAGGTAAGTAGTGCATTGAATTGGTAGGCTTCTTTGCACCGACAAACATTTCTCTTCCAGTGGCCTTGTAGCGATCAGCACCACATAATCTGTACGCATCTTCATCCTTGTCGTCTTTGTAATACAATATTCACCCGTTGCGACATGCATCAATTTTCTCGTATCCCATCCAGAGTGATCTTACCATCCTCTTAGATCGGTAGAAGTCTTTAGGCAACTTTGCACCCTCTGGTAAGATCTCTATAATCAAATCCATCAGTCGTTTGTAGCATTCTTATGACATGTTAAAATCGGACTTGATGCTCAATAATCTTGTAACCACCTCCAACGGTGAATGATCCTCACAACCAGGATATAATAGATTTCTTGCATTCTCTAGCAACTCCTTGAACTTTGCAGCATCGACATTCGGTGCCTCCTCAGCTGCATCATGATTGTCCGGATCGAAACTAGGCCACGCTACATCAAAAACCATGTTTACCCACCCATCGTCGTAAGCAGCGTGGTCGTGGACATCTATATACGGCTCCACATAAGGCTCCGACTCCGATGCTAAAGACACAAGTTCTCCGTGCGCGGTATACTGATAGTAATTCGGCATGAAACCCTTCGAGTACAAATGATATGTGACTTCCACTTCTGGATAACATTTCAAGTTACGACATCTCACACACGGACACTTAATTTTGATACCGTCCATGTACTGAGGGAACGCCTTTACGAACTGCAAGAACTGTTGTATATATGGACGACTAGCTAATCCCAGCCGCGGATATAGAAGTGTCATTAGAACAAAAATATCCTTTTGTCCACTCTCAAGACATGGGATTGTGGATGTCATCCTAAGGGTATAAAATAATTCGAATGCCAGGTAGGCTTTAGGTTTTCTCAGTGACAAGCTCTTTATATTAGAAGATTGGTCACACGCTTTGGGTATCAGGGTCGATATGCCTCAGGTGTAACATGAATATGAAGAAGCCTAATATAAGGGAAAGCATCAGAAAATTGGTGTACTCGAGTATCTTTATGTCCATGATTCAAGCTGCGAGTACCATTAGGCCTGATATAGCTCTCACTGAAGGGATGCTGTGTTAGTTCACTAGCAGTATGTGTATTGTTGAACACTGAAAGTTGTGAAGAGAGTCATCAAAATTCTCAAGTGGACTCAGTGGTATATCATGTACTATATCAGTTATTCAGATATGATGGAAGGCTTCAGTGATGCCAGTTGGTGCTTAGGAAAGAAGAGTGAAAGATCCACAAGAGGACGTGACTTCTCCATGAATAGTGCTACTATATCGTGGAAGTCAAAGAAGCAATCTTTACTCTCAGAGTTCTTTGCACTATCAGCTGCAGCATATTAAATAGGATGGCTCTGGTAGCTCTCAGATGATCTTCTATGGTTAGTATACAGTTTTGGGTGATACCGATATACTGTAAAAAATTAGGAAGCTGCAGTAGTGGCATCTATTCATCTCATCAAAGGTTTGAAGAGAACTGTGTGGGTAAAACACAAAATACTGAATGAGTGCAGCCTGCGTGGATTATTACAGTGGTTACTGTTCGGAGCCAGGTGATTCTGGCAGATCCGTTCATGATAGGCCTCAAGGGCCAGTACAAAATACTGAATGAGCACAGCTAGCGTAGATTATTATAATAGTTAATATTCGAAGCCGGGTAATTCTGGCGGATCCGTTCATGATAGGTCTTAAGGACCAGTACAAAAAACTGAATGAGCACAGCCAGCATGGATCATTACAGTAGTTAATGTTCAGAGCCTGGTAATTATTGCAGATACATTCATGATAGGCCTCAAGGGCTAGTACAAAATACTGAATGAGCGCAGCCAGCGTAAATTATTACAATTGCTAAAAGATCAGAGTCAGGTGAATCTAGCAGATCCTTTCATAATAGGCCTCAAGCGTCAGCTGATCGTAAGAACTATAAAGGAGCGTAGTACTCCATGATACCATGGAGTGACACCACCATGAGGTACCTCGACAGGGTAAAGCCTCGGCCTTGGGCCAATTCACAGTGCCAGTAGCACCGTATATAGTCGACGTCAAGCACTATGAAAGAGTGTAGTTATCCATGTTACTATAGGGTGACACCACTATGAGGTACCTTGACAAGGTAAAGCCTCGGCTGCAGGCCATGTCACAGCGACAGTAATACCGCACATAGTCAAGAAAACATCAGATTTGGGCTTGGAGGACCTCTGGTATTGCGTCTCTTCAATTCTACCATTTAGTTGTATGCTATTGGTTCAAAGGGAAATCTACCAGGCATCTAGCTATTGGTTCAAAGGAGAACCATTGACCAGGAGAATATTAGGTACAACGGGTTGTCCTCAGGGACATTGTGGGATACGTACCCGGAACCACTGTGGTCTACTATTTGTTCTTGATCAAAATATTTCCTGTGGAAGGATGGCTTTGACACCTTAATAAATTCTCAGACAGAGTGAATGTCTGGCGTGCATTGTAGGAAGCATGAGTAGTTTCAGTACTATAAGGGACTTGTATCCCATAATATAGTGGTGTGACACCATACGAGGTAGTGAAACTCGGCTTCTGGCCATGTCACAGCGGTGGTAGCACCACACATAGGCAGGTAGCCTAATGCTGAAAAAATAGAGAGTGGTAGTACAACACTACAAAGAGGCCCGTGACCTCATGCTATAGTGGATGACACCACATAAGGGAGTGAACCTCGGCTTTGAGCCATATCATAGCGGCGTCGTACCGCATAGAAGCCCAAGGCTTCATGGTGGGAGGTAGTACAACACTACTAAGAGGCCTGTGACTCTATCATTCAATCCACAATCTGACTTGGTCTGTAAGCGCCTTAGCGCAGAATATATATCGCATAACGTAGGGTACGTATGATCAAAGGCTGAGGCAAACTTATCTAAATTGTTATAAGCGTCCTTACGAATCTAACATATTCACTTGCACTAGCATTTGAGATCAACATACCGCGAGTCTGGATCGTGCAAATATTCAAAGCGTCCCTCAAACATATGCATGTCAACCAACTTAGCAATAGTGAAGTCTTTGCACTCGAGTTTAACATATCATTGAGTCTTGGATCGTGTACACATTAAAGGCGTCCCTCAGACATATGCATTCAACCAAACTCATCGATAGCAAAGTTGGACAAGCTACTTGCAAAAATCTCAAGGGTTCTCGTCTTATGAATTACAATAATACTTCCGACGGGGTTAATAAAATCTAAGTCATTTTCAATCCTACTCAAAACAAGCATTGCACTACCGTCAAGCACGATCTATCTGATTTATCGACTAGCGTCCATGTCCTATCGTCCATTCTGTTTGTGTAAAATATAGCACACACTTACCATTCTAAGTCTAACTATAAGTCTTGCTGCTCCAGTTCTATGGCTTTCTCAAGCAATACGCTAGAGTCAATCACACAAGTTCTTTCAGTCGGCACAGGGTCGTCTGCCTTAATACTAGGTCAACTCACAAGGTCATAGGTATAATTTCAAGTACACGATTCATCATACAAATTCGTCGCACGATGCTCGCCCTAATTTCTAAGGTCAAACCATTGTTCATTTGCACAGGATATTCTACCCATACTTGTTTCACTTAGATTTCTAAACATCGAGCATAGATTATCCTACTCATATTAACACGTTCAATTGTACAAGGTCCGGGTTCATTCAGTCAAATCCATGATATATCCATGTTGTATGTCAAGACTAACAATTTGTATAGTCTATCTCCTCAAACATGTTTTGATAGGAACCACCTATCCATTGTAAGTCTAGACCACCAAGCCTTAATTAAATTCTAAATCTTCGATCTCAATCATAAACTCTAAGTCATCCGCAAGATTCATGTATCCATTCATGAAACCATCAAGCGTGTCTTACTCCATATTATAGGCTAACTCATCTAGAAAATACTTTCGATTCACTTGTATTCTGAAACTCATTATATCGTATCGAACTACTAGTCAAGACGATCCTTCAATTATCATTCTCCGGTCTCCCACAAGTTCGATCATCCTTGCTGGACGTGAGATCACCATGCCAACGCTTTCGCTGGATAATCATCCTAATTCGGGCATGATGCATGTACGAGCCTGGAGTTGCTCTCGCACAAGACAAGAACGTCGAATGTTATGGTTATCATCGAAATGATCGAGATACCTTATCATTTTACTTTCATTTCATCCAAGTTATATATATATATATATATGTATATATATATGTATATATATATATATATATATATATATATATATATATAATCCTTCAAATTATATTCGTTTATGCCGTAATCATAATTCGTCTAACCAAATCATCGAAGTTCAATATTACCATTTGATCAATGTATGGTCTTACTTCTATCATTCCTCAAACAACTAAGTTCAATACTCAAGCCAAAGTCTATACACTTTTGATACATTCTATTTTATCGAGTTTATTTGAATAATCATCGAGCATGTTCCCGTGAGTTCGATCATCCCCGTCGGACGTAAAATTGCCATACTAGCGCTCCTGCATGATAATCGTTGTCGGCCGGGCCAGATTGTCAAAGGTTATCTTTCGAACTAGATTCTAGATCGTTTTTCCAAACTCCAGATCAAATTCGTTATCATTTACCTCTTTCATCAAACCATATTATTCTTTTACTCGTATCAATCCGTGCTATCTTCCAACTATCGATACCATTCCAAGTCTATTAATTCAAAACCATAATATCCATACTCATGCTAACTTATATCGACCGATATCCAACTCAAATTCAATCTATTTTGATTCAATTTGAAATCCCTCGTACGATCTACCAAGTTTCCTTGACCAAGATATCAATTTTATTATCTTGAATCCCAATTCGATATAAGCCTTATCGTTTATTCAATACTTTCTCAATCGTTCAAACTAACTATCGTACGAGACCTATGAATTTCTTTGAATATTTGCAAAATGATCCATATACCACTCAGGAATAGAGTCATTCAATTAAATTCTCAATCGTGTTCGCATCAGTCGCTAGCATATTCACCAAGTCGTTTCTTAGAACTTTTGCCTGATACCTAACTGTTGCCTAATAATAAAAGTCTCATATATATTCCTGTTGATAGTCATCCAAGTAAACCAAATTTGATTTGTATCTTCCAGATATAAAATATCGTCCAAGCTATTTCTCAAAATCTAAGCACGATTCTCTATATACGCCTTAGCGATAAACTGACAACATTTCCATCGGCTACCATTCTAAGTCTGACTTATCCTTATCTGAACGATATTCCAATTTTGCTTGCAAACTTGCTTGCACCAAAAGGGTCTTGGCACACGATACACAACACAACTTAGCCAAAAGACTGTGTGCATAGCTAACCGTTCGAACGATATTCTATTTCGCACACTAACCAGCTGGGAAATCACGTATAGGTATTCGGGTTTGAGCATAAAATACAAATTCTAGCATGTGTCTATTCCCATAAAGTTTTATACTGGTCGGCACAAAGGCCTTCGCATCACAATTTCGTACAAGCAATCATATCATTCATATGCACTTTCAAAATATTTAAACTCATTGTATATAATATCCCAATAGGTCAACGATAGAGAGTGTATGCACATAACCTATGAACGAGTTTTCAAAACTGAGAAAATTGATAAGAAGTCCACAGAAGTAAAGCCGATGCTCTGATACCAATATATCATGCCCCGATCTTCCACAGGAATCGGCCGTTCCTGCTAGGCGCAAATCATCGCGCCAGCGCTCCTGCAGGACAATCGTTCCTATCTGGACGTGATGCCACACAAGCACAAGTTGCACTAGTACAAGGCCATGATTCGAACATGCGGTAAAATAACTAAGCTACAGAGTCGCACAGATAGTCTGAATGCAGCAGAATAAGAAACTAACAGGCGATTGGCAAAAAGTTCACAGAGTCGTCATAGCAGAAGTAGCGAATAACACAAGTGTTGAAGTAAAACATGCACTTTATTGATATTAAATTAGTGTTACAAGCGGTGCTTGGCCGAGATTACAAGTCACTCAAGTTTCTCTCGAAATAATTAAATCGTGCCAAGTGGCTACAATTTATGGAATGATACATAGGCAATATTCCAATATTATGTCTTGTATATGCGCTTCATCTCCGGACGCAACGCTCTAAGGCTCCAGAGCGAACTCCATGCCTTAGCTCACACGAAGGGGGTTTATGCACCGAACGAGGTTCTTCCGTACCCTGCAAGCAATCTGGTGGGTTATCAGTACATGAATGCACTGGTGGGGAGGCTTCTCGCCCGCTAAATAAATCCAAACATGTTATATAGGTTCCATGCACCATCTATTAAGTTATCATTCTAGTCTTGCCTTAGGATCGGTTTTATAGCATAATAAAAAGTCTAACTCGTATGGCAGTGCACCGTGCGACATAAGAGTGTTACGACCCGCACCCAAAAAATCAGGCATGAGTCGTGGGTACGTCCAGCTTACGCCGCAGCATCGACGGTAGACGTTGGCTAGGTCTACTATCTAGCTAACAATCTCACACAACAATATAAATATCGGTCAAGATCTCAACTCCAAACGGAGGAGCAATATCATAAAGATAACACAAGTACTCAATCATGAATCTAAGCACGATAAGATAACACAGAAGTCTAACAACTACAAAGTCTAAACAACAACTACTACTAATGACAACAACAATAATAATAATAATACAACAATATCCAGAATTAAATACAATACCAGTCTCAAACCAAAAGCCGGGGACAAATCCGGTACCAGAAACTAATAAATAAAACTCAGGTCCTAGTGATCCCGGCTACCAACCCGGAGATCACTTCTGAACTATGGGGTCCCTGTCTGCACCATCGACAGGCTGAGGTCAATAAAACGTCGGACACCAATCTTCCAAATCCTCTGAAAAATATATCTAGTCAGGATTGGAGCAAGTACACCTCTAACAACAGTTCTAGTTAAATGTTAAAAACTATAAAGCAGTTGTAGCAAGTAGCACAAGGTGAAGGAAATAAAGTATGAACAAAAAAATATATATATTTAACAACTGGTGCATAAAGGTAAAGATGTATGAAAATCAGAAACAAGATAGTAATGACTACATGATACAAAAAATCTAAACTAAGATCAAGTGTGTGCACAATAACGTGAAGTGAGTCCAGCAAGAGTAAATATAATAAGTCCAGTCCATAAAGTATAAGTGAGACCAGTCAAAAAATACAAGAGAGTCCAGAATAGAAAGAATGAACTCGTGTCTCTAAAATACCTGTTTCGACATATAAACGGCTAAGGGTAAGTACGGCTCACCGCACACTGGGTGTGCGGCTGCTATCATTCCACATTAGACAAGAGGGGGTGATTCCAATAATTCCAGTTGGAAATGTTTACATATCTACTCGAGTATTTTTTTGCCCCGACTAGTACAAGTGAATCCAAGACTCGACACGTAAATCAAGTATGAGTCCATCCGGAAATAGAGTGATGCCTGTAGTGAGTTATGATGTGATGCCAGTAGGTGATTCCAAAAATAGAGGCCAGAAAGATAAAATATACGTGTCGCAAGTGAATGAATCCAGAAATACTAGTCCATGTCGTGCCAAAAAAATTAGATAATACTATACTAGAAGCTGAATCATAATAATCATAAAATAATAAAAACTATCAGAGAATGTACTCGCCTGACGTGTTGAGCAACTAGCGATCCGAACTAGCGTCACAAGGACATATTACGAAAAACAAGGCAAAATGGGGTTCTAAAGAGTTATACAGATATAAAATAGCTAAAAACAAGCTTCTAGGATAGTTCTAGGTATAACGGGTCAAACCGGTAAAATCTAGGTCAAAAAGTTAACCCGGGGTCCAAAAAGTCAACTCTAGGTCAAATACTGACTTTGGCGGTCAACCGGGTCAACTACTGTCAACTCTAGGTCAAAGTAGGGTGCCCCTAAAATTTTAGGTCAAAACTAGCTCATTAAGCTAGTAAACCCTCAAACTCGCCTCCTTGAGATACCGTGATACCCTCGGTATCCGATACCTCAACCTACGCTATATACCCCGCCTATACCCTCTAATATATATACTAGCACACACACACACACACACACACACACAACACACACACCCACATATATATATATATATATATATATATATAAAAGCATCTCTAACCTCATTCCTAGGTAAAAATCCAATACCTCGCCCCGATACCCAAAACCTTAAGTATCTCAAGGTATCGCGATACCTCGCCTTAACCATCTCTAATACTAACAGCTAGCGAACTATCTATATATATACTACCATATACTACTATATATATAACATCAATATATATATATATATATATATATATATATATATATATATATATATATATATATATATATATATATATATATATATATATATATATTTATATATATATATATAACTTAGTATTAGGCTATACCTTAATACCATGGTATCTCAAGGTATTGAGATACCTTACCCTCTAACTCTAACTATCTAGCTAACTAACTATATATATATATTACTATATGTACACATCAATACATATATATAAGTATATCTATATATATACAATGTATCTAGCTATATAGATATATGTATCTATATACATATCTATATATATTTACCTATCTATATATATACATCCATACACATATATATATATACATACACACTTATATCTATCTATATATATATATATATATATATATATATACAACTCTATCTATCTATATACATATATATATATACATCTCTATATATATATATATATATGAAAAGGGAGGGGGGTTAACTAGCTGCTGCTGCTGCTGATGCTGCGAGCGAGGCGCTGCTGCTGCTGCTCTGCTTTATATCGCTGCGACTTTTGCTCTCTCAACTGCTCCTCTCACTCACTCTCTATCTCTCTATATCACATACTCTCTTTCACTCTAACTCACTCTCCCTCTATCACTCTCCCTCTAGCTCTTTATCTTACCCTCTCTCGATTATTCTATCTCACTCTACTCACTCACTCACCTATCACTCACTCACTCAAACAACACACCAATACACACATATATATATAGAGAGAAACACACACACACACACATATATATATATATACACATATGTATCTATACTTATATATATACACACACACATATATATACTCACTCACTCACATATATATATATATATATACACATACACACACACAAATATATATACACACTCACACATATATATATACAAACACACACTCACACACACACACACACACACACACACACACACACACACACACACACACATATATATATATATATATATATATATATATATAAACACACTCACATATATATATATATATATATATATATATATATATATATATATATATATATATATATATATATATGTATATATATATATATACATATATACCTATACACACTACATACACTCACACACTCTCACACACACTAACACACTCACTCACACTACACAAAACCCACAACACACACAGTATATATATATATACACTTATATATATATATATATATATATATATATATATATATATATATATATATATATATATATATATATATATATACACTCACACAAACATACACTACACTCACACACA
>JAYESA010000018.1:28778628-28973172 GCA_036927795.1 Iris macrosiphon | reverse complement strand
TATATATATATATATATATATATATATATATATAAGTGTGTATATATATATATATGTGTATGGATGAATATATATAGATAGGTAAATATATATAGATATGTATATAGATACATATATCTATATAGCTAGATACATTGTATATATATAGATATACTCTATATATATGTATTGATGTTTACATATAGTAACTATATATAGGTATATATATATATATAGATAGTTAGCTAGTTAGTTAGAGTTAGAGGGTAAGGTATCTCAATACCTTGAGATACCCAAGGTATTGAGATATAGCCTAATACTAAGTTTTATATATATATATATACTATATTATATATATATATATAATATATATATATATATATATATATAAATATATATATATATATTGATGTTATATATATAGTAGTATATGGTAGTATATATATATAGATAGTTAGCTAGTTAGTTAGTGATAGATAGGGTTAAGGCGAGGTATCGCGATACCTTGAGATACTTAAGGTATTGGGTATCGGGGCGAGGTATTGGATTTTATACCTAGGAATGAGGTTAGAGATGCTTATATATATAATATATATATATATATATATATATATATATTATATATATATTATAGAGAGTATAGGCCAGGATATAGCGTAGGTTGAGGTATCGGATACGAGGGTATCCCGGTATCTCAAGGAGGCGAGTTTGAGGGTTTACTAGCTTAATGAGCTAGTTTTGACCTAAAATTTTAGGGGCACCCTAGTTTGACCTAGAGTTGACCGTAGTTGACCCGGTTGACGCCAAAGTCAAAATTGATCTTGTTTTGACCTAGAGTTGACTTTTTGGACCCCGTGTTGACCCTTTTGACCCAGATTTTGCGGTTTGACCCGTTTGACCTTGAACAATCCTAGAAGCTTGTTTTTAGTTATTTTATATTTGTATAACTCTTTAGAACCCCATTTAACCTTGCTTATCATAATAGGTCCTTGCGACGCCAGTTCGGATCGCTAGTTGCTCAAGACGTCAGGCGAGTACATTCTCTGATAGTTTTTACTATCTGATGATTATTATGATTCAGCTTCTAGTATAGTATTATCTGATTTTCTGGTATAACACGGACTAGTATTTCTGGATTCATTCACTTGCGACACGTATATTTTATGTTTCTGACCTCTATTTCTGAAATTACCTACTAGCATCACATCATGACTCACTACAGGCATCACTCATGTTTCTGGCTGGACTCATACTTGATATACGTGTCGGGTCTTGGATTCACTTGTACTAGTCGAAACAGGGAAATACTCGAGTAGACCATATAACATTCCCAATTGGAATTACTGGAATCACCCCCCTCTTGTCTTATCTGGAATGATAGCAGTCGTACACCCAATGTACGATGAGCCATACTTACCCCTAGCCGTTTACATGTCGAAACAGGTATTTCAGAGACACGTTCATTATTTCTAGTCTGAACTCTCTTGTATTTCTTGACTGGTCTCACTTATACTTTCTAGACTTGACTCATTATATTTACTCTTGCTGACTCACTTCACGTTATTGTGCACACACTTGATTTTGGTTTAGATTAGTTGTATCCTGCAGTCATTACTATCTTGCTTCTGATTTTCATGCATCTTTACCCTTTATGCACCAGTTGTTAGATATATATATTTTCTTGTTCATACGTCATTTTCTTCACCTTGTGCTACTTTCTACAACTGCTTTATAGTTTTTATCATTTAACTTGAACTGTTGTTAGAGGTGTACTTGCTCCAATCCTGACTGGATATATTTTTAGAGGATCTGGAAGATTGGTGACCGACATTTTATAGACCTCAGCCTATCGATGGTGTAGACAGGGACCCCTAGTTGAGGAGTGATTTTCGGGTTGGTAGCGGGATCACTAGGACCTCAGTTGTATTTATTAGCTTCTGGTACCAGATTTGTCCCCAGTTATGGTTTGAGACTGGTACTTGTATTTGATTCTGGATATTGTTTTATTATTATTATTGTTGTTGTCTTTAGTAGTAGTTGTTGTTTAGACTTTGTAGTTGTTAGACTTCTGTGTTATCTTATCGTGCTTAGATTCGTGATTGAGTACTTGTGTTATCTTTATGATATTGCTCCTCTGTTTGGAGTTGAGATCTTGACAGATACTTATATTGTTGTGTGAGATTGTTAGCTAGATAGTAGACCTAGACAGCGTTCTACCGCGATGCTGCGGCGTAGGCTGGACGTACCCAAGACTCATGCCCAATTTTCCGGGTGCTAATCCTGACACGTTTTTGGTGGCAGCCCACGCAGGTGTCGAGCTTCGTACTTAGTGCGATATCGTGGTAGTACAACTATTTAGTTGTACTGCTGCAAGCCTGCTCTAGGATAAATGATCTAGGATGAGAGTGTACTCAATCACGACTAGGAACAATTCCAATCTAATTATTTTGAAATTGCTTTCTTTTAAAATATTACTGTCCTTTTGATCTGTGTCCAGGATGCCTCCGAAGATACGATCCCATCGTACCGTCCCAGCAGTTGCCACCGAGAGGTTTGCAACCTCTCGTCCAGCTCATATTCAGGCAGCTGCTACCGCTCCACTCACCACTCCCTGCGGTTGAGGAAGCATTTGGTTCTCTCGGGGATCCTCCTCCACCTGTCGATCCGAGAACTACCCCCAGTCATTCTGGTGGTACCTCCTCCACCACCTCCTGCACCAGTAGACGTCGCACAGTTGTTTGCGTTCTTCAGGACGATGATGGATGTGCAGCACCACCAGGTGGATGTGATGAGGCTGGGCATTGAGAATGCCCACCAGGTGTCCATGACAGCAGTAGACAGAGTGGCTCAGATCCAGCCACAGGAAGATCAGACTCAGCATCTGAGGTCGGACAACATCATTGACTTCCAGAGGATGCGGCCCAAGGATTTCCGGGGTACAAAGGGGATCCTGAACGCGGATGACTGCATAGAGTAGATTGAGGGGATTTTTCGACTGGCATAAATTCTAGACAGCATGCAGATAGAGGCAGCGGGCAGTCAAACTTTTTAAGGAAAAGTTTTTCCCAGATGTGGCTCTCAGTGCCATAGAGAGCCAGTTTGAGGCACTCGTTCAGGGGAGCATGCTGGTGGATGAGTATGTAGCAGAATTTTGCCGTCTAGGCAGATTTGTGGAGGGCTTGAGTGAGGCAGTAAAGGTGAGGAAGTTTCACAAGGGCTTGGTCATGGCGGTCAAGTCTTTGACTAGGAGTGATCGCGAGGAGACTTTCGAGCAGATCGTAGGGGATGCTTAGAGGGCAGAGGATGACTTTGAGCTCAAGTCCAAGAGAGGCAGGGATGATTCAGGTAGTGCGAGTGGTAGTACGGGACGGCTAAGCGTCCCTATGTGCAGAAGACAGCACAGCAAGGGTCAGGATCAGAGAGTGCCCACTTGTGCCTACTGCAGGAAGGCAGGACAAACTTGGGATATTTGTAGGAGAAGGCTAAAGGTGTGTCTGTTCTGTAGATCCGTACTCACCAGATGCGAGATTGCCCCTCTACACCTCCATGTGGTGGAGCACAGGATCAGAGAGTTGGTGCTAGGCCACCTGTGGCACAGCATCATGCCTCGCACCAGCAAAGGGAGATATCCCAGTAGGCCAGGGCTTTTACGTTGACGGTCGAGGAGGCCGATGCTATGGGTGTCGGGTTAGCAGGTCTGTCTTTTTTTTTCTCTTTCTGTCCTTTTCCATTCTTTGTGGTGTGCTTCATTAGTACCTGTTGGCCTTTTTTTGTGTGCTGTGGTAGATAGTGTAGTGACCCTGATTGATACTATGATAACACGACCAGTAGGACCATGATCATGCATGTTGTTTAGGTAGAATTTCTTAACTGTGATTGTTGGTGGTTTGACCTAGAGGAAGTACGATCGACTTTAAATTTCGAGGACAAAATTTTCTAAGGAGGATAGGCTTGTCACTACCCCATTTCCAGGTCAGGATAATTTTTTATTTTAATTTGGTAAATTTTGTATTGATCATAAATATTTGTATTAATATTTAATTAGTTGGTTGTATTTATTTTTATTAGTTATTTTAGGATTTTGTCTAGTCTGGACCCATGTCAGACCCCTAGTGGACCCATGTCAGACCCAACCAACACCCTTGTCAAACTTATTTATGGGTGTAGAATAGTTATTTATATTTTATTTAGTTAGTTGGAGTGATTAGGGATTAATTAGAGTGCATTTGGAACCCCAAACCCAAACCCTAATTAAGATGACTTAGTGGAGGGTATTTTAGTCATTGTGTTTAATACAAACCCTAACCCTAAAGCTATTTCTATACATGGCCTGACCTTTTTCCCCCTTATTTCATTTCTTCTTCTTCATTCTCCTCTCCACTCTCTTTCTTCACTTCTTCCATTTTCTACTTCAATTCCAAGTAAGTTCTTTACCTTTTCTCTTTTCTTTTATTTATTCCTCTCATGAATGCAAACCCTAACCTTCCATTTTCCCCTAACCTAGGTGTGTAGAGCCTAGACTTTGGGTAGAGGCTTGTCTTGGAGGCTTGGAGGCTTGAGTGTGGTGATTTGGGAATTTTTGGAGACTTTGATCTTGGGATTCCAACTCCCAAGAGGTAAACCCCTAACTTTCTCTTAGTGATTACTATAATATAGTATAATAGTAGTTTAGAACCTTCCGAGACCTTAGAGCTACCCATGGAGAAGTTGGAGCTTGTTTGGATGTGTTTGGAGACTTTGGCATAGGGTTTTGTGTCAATTTTGGATAAAATTCAAGATTGGCCCAATTATGGGTGTTGCCCTAGGTTAAAAGGACCTAGGTAGACGTGCTTGAGTATCTTGAGAGTAAGTATGTGTTCCCGTTCCGATACGTGAGGTCGTGTCGCAAGATTTTGGCGTTTAGGGCGATTTGGGGGTTTTTCCGTCGTCGTGGGTTCCACATGCATGTGAAATTTTGTCATGGACCTAGAATCAGAGAGTTAGCATTTTTTTTAGATTCTAGACATCGATTAGAATATGTGGACAAATTTTGGGTCAATTCTAAGTAGGTTTTGTGTGCGTTTCACGAGGTATCGTGAGCCGTACTGCACGTGTTTGTCGAAATGACCAAATGACCATTTTGACTTGGTTTCTAGGTTTTGGGCTTGTGCGCGGATTGGTTTAACCTCGGGGAGTGTGTATTAGAGTTTTTGATTATATATTTATATATATAGGTATTTATATGCTATGGATGAGTGTGCGTGTAGGTGGTTGTGTGTGTGTTTCTGTTTGTATAGTGTGTGTGAGTGTAGTGTATGTTTGTGTGAGTGTATATATATATATATATATATATATATATATATATATATATATATATATATATATATATATATATATATATAAGTGTGTATCTATACTTATATATATACACACACACATATATATACTCACTCACTCACATATATATATATATATATACACATACACACACACAAATATATATACACACTCACACATATATATATACAAACACACACTCACACACACACACACACACACACATATATATATATATATATATATATATATATATATATATATCAGCAGCTCACATATATATAGTATATATATATATAGTATATATATATATATATATAGCAGCTAGTTAACATTATATATATATATATATAGAGATGTATATATATATATATACATATATACCTATACACACTACATACACTCACACACTCTCACACACACTAACACACTCACTCACACTACACAAAACCCACAACACACACAGTATATATATATATACACTTATATATATATATATATATATATATATATATATATATATATATATATATATATATATATATATATATATATACACTCACACAAACATACACTACACTCACACACACTATACAAACAGAAACACACACACAACCACCTACACGCACACTCATCCATAGGCATATAAATACCTATATATATAAATATATAATCAAAAACTCTAATACACACTCCCCGAGGTTAAACCAATCCGCGCACAAGCCCAAAACCTAGAAACCAAGTCAAAATGGTCATTTGGTCATTTCGACAAACACGTGCAGTACGGCTCACGATACCTCGTGAAACGCACACAAAACCTACTTAGAATTGACCCAAAATTTGTCCACATATTCTAATCGATGTCTAGAATCTAAAAAAAATGCTAACTCTCTGATTCTAGGTCCATGACAAAATTTCACATGCATGTGGAACCCACGACGACGGAAAAACCCCCAAATCGCCCTAAACGCCAAAATCTTTGCGACACGACCTCACGTATCGGAACGGGAACACATACTTACTCTCAAGATACTCAAGCACGTCTACCTAGGTCCTTTTAACCTAGGGCAACACCCAAAATTGGGCCAATCTTGAATTTTATCCAAAATTGACACAAAACCCTATGCCAAAGTCTCCAAACACATCCAAACAAGCTCCAACTTTCTCCCATGGGTAGCTCTAAGGTCTCGGAAGGTTCTAAACTACTAATTATACTATATTATAGTAATCACTAAGAGAAAGTTAGGGTTTACCTCTTGGGAGTTGGAATCCCAAGATCAAAGTCTCCAAAAATTCCCAAATCACCACACTCAAGCCTCCAAGCCTCCAAGACAAGCCTCTACCCAAAGTCTAGGCTCTACACACCTAGGTTAGGGGAAAATGGAAGGTTAGGGTTTGCATTCATGAGAGGAATAAATAAAAGAAAAGAGAAAAGGTAAAGAACTTACTTGGAATTGAAGTAGAAAATGGAAGAAGTGAAGAAAGAGAGTGGAGAGGAGAATGAAGAAGAAGAAATGAAATAAGGGGGAAAAAGGTCAGGCCATGTATAGAAATAGCTTTAGGGTTAGGGTTTGTATTAAACACAATGACTAAAATACCCTCCACTAAGTCATCTTAATTAGGGTTTGGGTTTGGGGTTCCAAATGCACTCTAATTAATCCCTAATCACTCCAACTAACTAAATAAAATATAAATAACTATTCTACACCCATAAATAAGTTTGACAAGGGTGTTGGTTGGGTCTGACATGGGTCCACTAGGGTCTGACATGGGTCCAGACTAGACAAAATCCTAAAATAACTAATAAAAATAAATACAACCAACTAATTAAATATTAATACAAATATTTATGATCAATACAAAATTTACCAAATTAAAATAAAAAATTATCCTGACCTGGAAATGGGGTAGTGACAAGCCTATCCTCCTTAGAAAATTTTGTCCTCGAAATTTAAAGTCGATCGTACTTCCTCTAGGTCAAACCACCAACAATCACAGTTAAGAAATTCTACCTAAACAACATGCATGATCATGGTCCTACTGGTCGTGTTATCATAGTATCAATCAGGGTCACTACACTATCTACCACAGCACACAAAAAAAGGCCAACAGGTACTAATGAAGCACACCACAAAGAATGGAAAAGGACAGAAAAGAGAAAAAAAAGACAGACCTGCTAACCCGACACCCATAGCATCGGCCTCCTCGACCGTCAACGTAAAAGCCCTGGCCTACTGGGATATCTCCCTTTGCTGGTGCGAGGCATGATGCTGTGCCACAGGTGGCCTAGCACCAACTCTCTGATCCTGTGCTCCACCACATGGAGGTGTAGAGGGGCAATCTCGCATCTGGTGAGTAGCGGATCTACAGAACAGACACACCTTTAGCCTTCTCCTACAAATATCCCAAGTTTGTCCTGCCTTCCTGCAGTAGGCACAAGTGGGCACTCTCTGATCCTGACCCTGCTGTGCTGTCTTCTGCACATAGGGACGCTTAGCCGGTCCCGTACTACCACTCGCACTACCTGAATCATCCCTGCCTCTCTTGGACTTGAGCTCAAAGTCATCCTCTGCCCTCTAAGCATCCCCTACGATCTGCTCGAAAGTCTCCTCGCGATCACTCCTAGTCAAAGACTTGACCGCCATGACCAAGCCCTTGTGAAACTTCCTCACCTTTACTGCCTCACTCAAGCCCTCCACAAATCTGCCTAGACGGCAAAATTCTGCTACATACTCATCCACCAGCATGCTCCCCTGAACGAGTGCCTCAAACTGGCTCTCTATGGCACTGAGAGCCACATCTGGGAAAAACTTTTCCTTAAAAAGTTTGACTGCCCGCTGCCTCTATCTGCATGCTGTCTAGAATTTATGCCAGTCGAAAAATCCCCTCAATCTACTCTATGCAGTCATCCGCGTTCAGGATCCCCTTTGTACCCCGGAAATCCTTGGGCCGCATCCTCTGGAAGTCAATGATGTTGTCCGACCTCAGATGCTGAGTCTGATCTTCCTGTGGCTGGATCTGAGCCACTCTGTCTACTGCTGTCATGGACACCTGGTGGGCATTCTCAATGCCCAGCCTCATCACATCCACCTGGTGGTGCTGCACATCCATCATCGTCCTGAAGAACGCAAACAACTGTGCGACGTCTACTGGTGCAGGAGGTGGTGGAGGAGGTACCACCAGAATGACTGGGGTAGTTCTCGGATCGACAGGTGGAGGAGGATCCCCGAGAGAACCAAATGCTTCCTCAACCGCAGGAGTGGTGAGTGGAGCGGTAGCAGCTGCCTGAATATGAGCTGGACGAGAGGTTGCAAACCTCTCGGTGGCAACTGCTGGGACGGTACGATGGGATCGTATCTTCGGAGGCATCCTGGACACAGATCAAAAGGACAGTAATATTTTAAAAGAAAGCAATTTCAAAATAATTAGATTGGAATTGTTCCTAGTCGTGATTGAGTACACTCTCATCCTAGATCATTTATCCTAGAGCAGGCTTGCAGCAGTACAACTAAATAGTTGTACTACCACGATATCGCACTAAGTACGAAGCTCGACACCTGCGTGGGCTGCCACCAAAAACGTGTCAGGATTAGCACCCGGAAAATTGGGCATGAGTCATGGGTACGTCCAGCCTACGCCGCAGCATCGGCGGTAGAACGCTGTCTAGGTCTACTATCTAGCTAACAATCTCACACAACAATATAAGTATCTGTCAAGATCTCAACTCCAAACAGAGGAGCAATATCATAAAGATAACACAAGTCAAGTACTCAATCACGAATCTAAGCACGATAAGATAACACAGAAGTCTAACAACTACAAAGTCTAAACAACAACTACTACTAAAGACAACAACAATAATAATAATAAAACAATATCCAGAATCAAATACAATACCAGTCTCAAACCATAACTGGGGACAAATCTGGTACCAGAAGCTAATAAATACAACTGAGGTCCTAGTGATCCCGGCTACCAACCCGAAAATCACTCCTCAACTAGGGGGTCCCTGTCTACACCATCGATAGGCTGAGGTCTATAAAATGTCGGTCACCAATCTTCCAGATCCTCTAAAAATATATCCAGTCAGGATTGGAGCAAGTACACCTCTAACAACAGTTCAAGTTAAATGATAAAAACTATAAAGCAGTTGTAGAAAGTAGCACAAGGTGAAGAAAATGACGTATGAACAAGAAAATATATATATCTAACAACTGGTGCATAAAGGTAAAGATGCATGAAAATCAGAAGCAAGATAGTAATGACTGCAGGATACAACAAATCTAAACCAAAATCAAGTGTGTGCACAATAACGTGAAGTGAGTCCAGCAAGAGTAAATATAATGAGTCAAGTCTAGAAAGTATAAGTGAGACCAGTCAAGAAATACAAGAGAGTTCAGACTAGAAATAATGAACGTGTCTCTGAAATACCTGTTTCGACATGTAAACGGCTAGGGGTAAGTATGGCTCATCGTACATTGGGTGTACGACTGCTATCATTCCAGATAAGACAAGAGGGGGTGATTCCAGTAATTCCAATTGGGAATGTTTATATGTCTACTCGAGTATTTCCCTGTTTCGACTAGTACAAGTGAATCCAAGACCCGACACGTAAATCAAGTATGAGTCCAGCCAGAAACATGAGTGATGCCTGTAGTGAGTCATGATGTGATGCTAGTAGGTAATTTCAGAAATAGAGGTCAGAAACATAAAATATACGTGTCGCAAGTGAATGAATCCAGAAATACTAGTCCGTGTTATACCAGAAAATCAGATAATACTATACTAGAAGCTGAATCATAATAATCATCAGATAGTAAAAACTATCAGAGAATGTACTCGCCTGACGTCTTGAGCAACTAGCGATCCGAACTGGCGTCGCAAGGACCTATTATGAAAAGCAAGGTTAAATGGGGTTCTAAAGAGTTATACAAATATAAAATAACTAAAAACAAGCTTCTAGGATTGTTCAAGGTCAAACGGGTCAAACCGGCAAAATCTGGGTCAAAAGGTCAACACGGGGTCCAAAAAGTCAACTCTAGGTCAAAACAAGATCAATTATTGACTTTGGCGGTCAACCGGGTCAACTACGGTCAACTCTAGGTCAAACTAGGGTGCCCCTAAAATTTTAGGTCAAAACTAGCTCATTAAGCTAGTAAACCCTCAAACTCGCCTCCTTGAGATACCGGGATACCCTCGGTATCCGATACCTCAACCTACGCTATATCCTGGCCTATACTCTCTAATATATATATATATATATATATATATATATATATATATATATATATATATAAGCATCTCTAACCTCATTCCTAGGTAAAAATCCAATACCTCGCCCCGATACCCAATACCTTAAGTATCTCAAGGTATCGCGATACCTCGCCTTAACCCTATCTAACACTAACTAACTAGCTAACTATCTATATATATATACTACCATATACTACTATATATATAACATCAATATATATATATATATTTATATATATATATATATATATATATATATATATATATATATATATATATATATATATATATAAAACTTAGTATTAGGCTATATCTCAATACCTTGGTATCTCAAGGTATTGAGATACCTTACCCTCTAACTCTAACTAACTAGCTAACTATCTATATATATATATATACCTATATATATTACTATATGTAAACATCAATACATATATATAAGTATATCTATATATATACAATGTATCTAGCTATATAGATATATGTATCTATATACATATCTATATATATTTACCTATCTATATATATTCATCCATACACATATATATATATATACACACTTATATATATATATATATATATATATATATATATATATATATATATATATATATATACAACTCTATCTATATACATATATATATACATCTATATATATATGAAAATGGGGGGGGGGGGTTAACTAGCTGCTACTGCTGCTCTACTTTATATCGCTGCGACTACTGCTCTCTCTACTGCTCCTCTCACTCACTCTCTATCTCTCTATCTCATACACTCTCTATCACTCTAACTCACTCTCCCTCTAGCTCTTTATCTCACCCTCTCTCGATCTCTCTATCTCACTCTACTCACTCACTCACCTATCAATCACTCACTCAAACAACACACCAACACACACACACACACACACACACACACACACACACACACACATATATATATATATATATATATATATATATATATATATATATATATATATATATATATATATATATATATATATATATATATATATATATATATACACATATGTATCTATACTTATATATATATACTCACTCACTTACATATATATATATACACATACACACACACACACATATATATATATATATATATATATATATATATATATATATACACACACACACACATATATATATACACACTCACACACATATATATATATACAAACACACACACATATATATATATATATATATAAACACACTCACACATATATATACTCATACCTATATATATATATATATATATATATATATATATACCTATACACACACTCACACTCACACACTCTCACACACACTAACACACTCACTCACACTACACAAAACCTACAACACACACACTTTACATATATATATACACTTATATATATATATCTATCCATATATTATATGGAAGAAGTAAAGAAAGAGAGCGGAGAGGAGAATAAAGAAGAAGAAAAAATGAAATAAGGGGGAAAAAGGGTTGGCCATGTATATAAATAGCTTTAGGGTTAGGGTTTGTATTAAACACAATGACTAAAATGTCCTCCACTAAGTCATCGTAATTAGGGTTTGTGTTTGGGGTTCCAAATGCACTCTAATTAATCCCTAATCACTCCAACTAACTAATTAAAATATAAATAACTATTATACACCCATAAATAAGTCTGACAAGGGTGTTGGTTGGGTCTGACATAGGTCCACTAGGGTCTGACATGGGTCCAGACTAGCCAAAACCTAAAATAACTAATAAAAATAAATACAACCAACTAATTAAATATTAATACAAATATTTATGATCAATACACAATTTACCAAATTAAAATAAAAAAATATCCTGCCTTGGAAAAGAGGTAGTGACAAAGTGTAATACGGTGAGACTTACCAACTTACTATTCGTCCTTCCTAGTCCAATGATAAAACCAAGTTAAACCAAGCACGAATGTATATATAGGAAATCCAAGTCAAATTGCATAAAAGAACATGAGTGTCATGAGCGGGGTTCTGATTCAGGTGCACGAGTTACACGGATTACTCAGGTGTGTTGTAATGGATTCTCAAGTGTTCAATATGTACAGACGCCTTATAATCATAATCGTTCAGATGTTTCAGATTACTGGATGCGATGTAATAACTCGTACACGAATTATCGCTAAGCGAGGATGACGTATCTATGCGAACATGAGATCACTATCTTAACCATAAAGGATGATGCATAGTCTTGGACGAAGATGAGGCATAGCGCAAGAGTCATGGGCGTTACCCACCATTCCGACTAAACCTGGAGAGACTACCATAGATATGGGAGTCAGATGGGTTATCCAAGTGTAGGATGCACTACCAAGGGCCCGACCACTGAATATATTATGTCACCCCAAACCAGAGTGCATCCTACCGATTTGTTCATGCAATACCCATATTCCTCCTAGGATGGTACGATCTCGGTGCCCCGATGATCGTCCGAGAAATCCATATTATTACCTCGTGCACGAGTTGTCCGTGACCATGCAAGTCTAGTGTCTCAGGTTCACGAGATTCATGACATGACATGTTAACTCTTGATTCTTGTTCAGAACGTGTATGCTCTACGAGGTATGATTCTTGCTTTACTTGACATGATTCCTGTTTAGAGTTAAACTTGGCATGGTGCGATCCCCTAGTTTGGAGATGCCTTGGCAACCCAATGGTCCCGATTACTTTCAGGTTCATACTTGCAAGAAACGACTATTAGATAGTCTTCCGGGGGAACTAGATGAATGCAAGACATGGATAGTTTTACTTGACTGTGGCATAAATTATGTGACAAGTATTAAAATGTGGCAAACGAGTACAAGTTATAATATAAGTAGGCAATCATGCATTTGTTAGAAATATAAGCATAGGAAAACATATTGTAAAGTCTACCTTAGAACATAAGCCTTTATGTTAGCATGGTTCTAAGGGGTAATGCAAGGAGTGAAACTGTACAGGGGACATATTGGACGACATAATCCATAAGGCGAGCAGTATAAATAAGTGAGGTAGTGCACTACGAAGAGTATATAATAATCTACTCGAGGCATAGCGGTGTCTACTAGCACAAAGCTAAGGTAGCATACGAGGGTCCAACTAAAAGCCATATTTTATTTCCATATTCTAACACAAGCAATACAAGATGTGATTATTCCCTTAGCTAGGTGCGTTATATTCTTTATTATCATGCAAGGGTGATTCACCTAGCGACTAGCATGTATCATCCATATTTCAAGTGTGCAGGCTAAGCAAAGACAAGTTTGTCTCACCACCCACCTTAGCGATGATTCACCTTGGTCGAGCGATACTCCGAGCGTACCTTTGAAAGTCTAAGTCTGAACTTCTGAAGGGCCAAGTCTGAAATCCTTTGCCTCAAACGAGTCTTCTTATTGAGCAAAGCGGGTTGGATCATTGCACTTGCGCCATTTAATTCAGCTATCTGCTTGAACAGAATGGGTCGTTATATCCTATTTGAAAATATATCACGTCCACACTACCTTTGATCTCATTTTCACTTTAATCTATTATTTGTATCTAATAGTAGATACACAATAAATAATAGGTCCACAACAAAAAAGCATTATTCAAAACTAAAAGTTTTAATATATTTTTATTGAGAAACTTCTAAAAAAATAAAATAGGGAATATCATAAGATAGATCTCACTCAGGGTGAGTAGAAAGATCAAGAAAAAACTGGGTCAGTCGAGCTAATTGTTGGTCCTTTTTTAATGTCGCTCTTCTACGTACTTCAAGCATTCTGGAGTCATCTGTAGCAAAAGGAGCCATAGAAGCATAGGACTCTATCATCTTATTTAGAGCATGGTCAAGCTTGTTCTTATTGTGCTCAATCTCCAAAATCTATTCTCTTGCTATGTCATAATGAACCAGCTCTTCTCGATATCGCTCCACAGTCACCTTCAACTCCTCTCTCGCTAGCTTGAGCTGGGCTTCAAGTTCTTGAATCTGAGTTTTGAGCTGTATCACCCTATTGTTATGTTTATCGTGGGCAGAACGATGAAGATACAGAGAAGAAGCCACTTCTTTTATAGAAGTATTTATTCGGACAATCTTCTCAGCATGGATCTTCATATGCTCCTGGAAAGTGGTCTGAAATTTCATGAACACAGCAGTAATAAACTCGTATTCAGTCTGAATTAGAACCGAGATGTCCCCATTGTTAAACCACATATATTCATTAATAGATTGCTCAAGGCCTATCAAGATTTGCTCAAGAGAAGAAGCCCTATCTTCATCCTTGAAATTTCTAATGAGTTGGATCATGGGCAAGCTGGTTTCTCTCATATCCTCAAAGGATAAACCTTTCTCAAGCCCCAGATTTATCAACTCCTTCAATATTGTATAGAAAGCAGATATATAAGCTTCTATTAAAGCATTAAACAAAGTGCTTGAACTTGAAGTCACGATAATTTTCACTAATCCTCGACCATGATGCACGAAGGAAGTTGTCATGACAATTGTAGCCTCGATAATAGGGACAAAAAGGGAAGAACCCGCTACTCGTTCTCTCGGACTAATAGTGGAAGCCATTTCAGTAGCACTGGTCAATTCTACCACAAGAGAAGTTGAAGCTACTAGTGGCATTAACGCGATATCCGCAGTCGACAGTATGATATAAGCAATATAAGTTATTTCAACCTGTGAAACAACCATCTCTTCAGCCCTTTTCGGTGCAATTCCTACTATAATCTCATCACATAAAAAGAAAAATTGAGCAAACCATATGATCAATAAATAATATATTGTAATTAAGATATATGCATGTTGAGCTAAGAAAAGAAGTGACACCTTGGCCTGTGCTAGCCGGAGTTATCATTACATGAATTCATGACAATGAAGCATGGAATGCAAGAACTTATGGTATTGAAAGAATAGAGAGACACGTACCAGCACCAGGTGGTACATATTCATCTTCAGGAGTCTACCCCTCGAAAAAATTCCTTAGGCCTGTCAACAAAGCCTCCACCTCAGACGAATCAGCATGAATAAGAAAATTGTCATAATAACTCAAAGTCATGCTCACTTTTGAAACTATAGTTTCAGTATCAATCTGCTCTGTAGCCTCTTCAAGCCCAGTTATAACTATAGAAGATTGAGGATGAGCCTGAATATCCTGTCCAGGCATATCTTTGGGGGTTATAGCGATAATGACAGTTTGTGACTCGACCTGCTCACCAACTTTAACCTGAGAAGGTAAAATTATTTCTATATCAGAATTCGGACTTCCTAGAGCAGGTTGATCCTTTGGATCCATTAACGGAGCGACCAAATTTATCGGATCCATTGGCGAAAGGGGTATGATTGCAATCAGACAGATAAATTAAGCTACAGCATCAAGGATAGGATCAGCAAAACCAATTTTTGCAGTAGCAGGAGCGACACTTATTCCTATAGCAATAACAGGAGGAGGGATAAAAGTGCTAATTCTTTGTACTACTGTAGAAAAGACGGAAGGTCCAGGCTGCTCCGACATACTAATCAGTTCGTCAATCAAATTCCTTTTTGATGGAGCAAAAATCTTTGATTTTGGCTTCCTAGGCGTCGCGACAACAGCCCTCTTCTTGACAAGCCGATCCTCAATAAGGGACGTAATCTTATTTTTTCAGGATTTCTGCACCACTATGGTAGGGGTGGGTGCATCTAGTTGTACATGTGAAAGAGCTTCCAATTTCTCATCCAGTGGCGCATCCTCCTTCTCTTCAACTAGAGAAGTCTTATTCACTCCAGATTGACTCCTTCCGTTGGATTTCAGAAACTAACCCGCATATCTAAGTCTCCGTGAAATTGGTTTATAGAACAATAAAACTGGAAAAAGGAATGCATTAGGCGTAAAGGAGGTTTGGGTGCAGGTAAAGTAAAAGAGGATCCCGTGCAACCCATGATAAAATATCTCTATCCACTGATGCCATTGATTAAACCTCCATAATTGGCTAAGCACGGAGTAACATTTCCTACGTACAATTGATAGTAGCCAAATTGCCTTGCAAAGCGGCTAGATAGATACGGTTCGAAAGTGAAACCGTTGCCATATCTGTATACCAAGTGAGAGGGACGGATAAACATTAGCCATGTCTTATTCAAGAATCTATACCCAAGTCAACTGAAAAATTCACAAATAAGGAGTCAACAAATCTCATGAAGAAGAGTACGTAAAAATAACCCTTTTAAGAGTCTTTTAAGATTCTAAATTAGGTGCATTTTTCCTAAATTTTTAGGAACTATGCACATTTTATGAATACTTCAGGAGATTAGCACATTTTATGCGCAAATCTCCCAAATAGACGGAGAATGGGCCAATCTGTCAAAATAGACAAAAAGTGCACCGATACGCCAATAATTAGGAAAGTGCACCAAATCGCCAATAATTGGAAAAGTGTGCTAAAATGGTTGTTTCTACTTTGAACGAGGGAAAATGCGCCAAAATGACTATTTCCGCTCTGAACGAGGAAAAGTACGCCAAAGTGACTATTTTTTCTCTGAACGAGAAAAAAGTACCCGTGTTCACGTGTCTTTGAATTTATGCCTTCGTTCTTTTTTCTTTCTTCATCTTTCTGCCATTATTAAAAGCTTACATTGTATGTATAAAAGAAAAAGAATAAAAATAGGAAAGAAGAAGACATCTGCCATGCCTATCAGAGAAGAATGTGCTACATCTCCTGTTATGACTCTCGAGGATGGCATATTAAGCCGTTCTCTAGCGGGCTGAGTTGTCGTCGACCCCACCATTGTTGCTCTAGAAGAGGAGGCCAGTCCCTTCCCCTTGCTGACTTTCTTGGTCGCCTGAGTTTGCTTGGGGCCTATTACTAAAAGCTTCAAAGGAAGAAGAAAGCTAGGGTTTTCTTAAGGAAGAAGAAGACAAAGAGATTTCAGAGCAGTGGAAAAGTTCTCTCTTTTCTCAACCCGCCTATTTATTGATTTAGGGGGAACTCTTCGGCGGCGAAGGCTCTTTGGGATTCGTGCAGCAAATCATGACTACAGCCATGTCAGAAATTTGTTGGGATTCTGTCCAGAGCCCGCACACAAAACATCTCAAAACTTTTATGCTTCTAATTCAAAGTATTTTTGAATTCATCTAAACGAATTCAAAAAAAACTTTGAAGGGGTCTTGTAGAAGCATGAAAAGTGTGCCTCAAATAAATTGTTCAGTTTTCTACAAATAAGCCTAACAATAGAAGAATGGCGCACTTTCTACTTATTTTAGAAGAAAGATGCGCAATTTCTTAATACTTGACACTTTGGCACTGTAAGCCCCCTCATTTTGGAAAAGGGATAATTTGGTAATTTGTAATTATTTTTATTATTTTGTTTAATTAGATAGATTTAAAGAATTAATTTCTAAAATTCTTTTTAATCTATATGACACTTTGCCATGGCTTTGTTATTTTAAGCAATTTACTATCTTTTTTTCTTCCAACAAAATTTATAATATTAATCTTGATTGAGTCTAATATAGTTGGAACATAGATGTTGCATTTATTTGATCTTCTCCATGCTTCAAAAATATTGACAACCATTTAGAGCCACGGTTACCGTAAAACTGCCTCCTTTTGACTAGAACTTGACCCAAACCCAACCCAAACACAAGTAGGCATGTAGTGCACCCAAATATCCTCATGTAAATATATATTATATATAGATATATTATGTTTAAATTAATTTATTTTTATTTATAGCAGTTCTATCTATAGAAAGTGGTATAGATGACATCCTAGTTGGCAAATAACTACCTAACCAATTCCCTAATCACCCCAAAAAGCAAACCTTATCCAATTACAACCCAACAACCAACACCGCCTCTCATATTCGGCCAAGAGCAGCTCCTCTTGTGGCCGAACCCTATTAGCACTAGGAAACCCCTCCTATGCTTAATCTATTTAAAAAAGCCCATATATATATATATATATATATATATATATATCAATTTATTACCAAATCCTAACCCTAACCATAACAAATCTCTTTCCCCCTCTTGTGGCCGACCCCTCCTCTCTCTCCAACATGTAAGAGAAGCCCCCTTCCACTATATTTTCCTCATAACATCATCTCCTTCACAAAAAATCTCCTCCTTTGTTCTAAAAGCTCCCCTTTTTATCATCCTTCCACCATGTCGTCATCCAAACACCATTAAACCTACAAAAAGAACCCCATCTTCCCCAAAAAATAACAAGAACCCATTATCATCATCAATAACCTATCAAGAAGGGGGTATCAAGCCAAGCACAAGCAATGAGGAGTATTTCTTGCACTAGAAGAAGCACCATCGTCCAATCCTCCAAAGTTTTCGGTAAATATTTAATCTTTCTTTCTCAAATCACATGGCGTGATCATTTTAGTTTATGTAAAATTATTGATTTAGAACCCATATTTTTCCCTCATGTTCTCATAGTAGAAAATATAAAATTTTCATGTTAGGTTGGTGATAATTCGCTTGTAGGTAGAACTAGTTTGAGACTTTTAATGCAATTACTTGAGGGAATTATTATTAATTTTTAAAACTGAATTAATAGGTGTTTAATTGCTGGAAATAAGTATTTTTAATTTTATTTTCTGATATTTTGATGTCAAATCTGAACCCTATAATTAAGGGCCACTAGCCTAGCTTTCCGGGTGATTTTGTGGCTTTGTTTGCTAGTAAATAGAGAATATTTTGGATGGAATAAAGAGGTGAATAATTTTTGAGATTAAATCAAAATATAATATGATATAAATTTTTTTTCATAAATATAAACCTTACTAATGGACTGGCAATGTCCCGAACAAGTTTCGGACAAATATAGTAAACCTAAAGTAGCCATAATCTTAAAATATATTATTTTATCAAATCTGGGAATTGATTTTTAAAATAAATATAAATTATATTTAAATCAAGATTATATGCTTTATTATGATTTATATTAATGTCATTTAATTAGGGACTTAAACTTAAATTTTAGAAGTCAAAAACAAAGAAACTAGGTTTCGATACCCTGTCAAAGTAAGCAAAGTTGTTAGAAATAATAACGGGCTTGATTATGCATGGCATCGAATAAATTATATAAATAAGTTATAATTACGAGAATTCTTGATTAGACCCTTAAGCATTTAATTGGTGTCTAGGCAATTGAATTCAGAAGGAGTGGACACGCGGGACCAACTTTGAACTACATACTGTGGACCCTGGCAAGTGTACCTTGCCAAGATGTTTACAATTCTAAATTATTTATTTGATATTATTTATGTGTTAGACATTATATTTGTGTATATTGGTTGATGTACTTGTTGAGCCTAGGGCCGTCATATGATACTTTCTGTCCGAACAAGATTCGGGTACCGACATCCTCTGCGGAATCGAGTAACATAGTCAGAGAGTCGTATTTACGAACCCATGTCGGTACAAACATTATTTGCACATCCACCCATAGGACACTGGACACGATATTTATGTGATGGAGTCTTTCTCGACTTGTTCGTGGTACTTGGACTCTGGATAGGACTACATGATGCATGATATATGGATGATTATAGTGATACATATTGACTATAACTTGTGCTGATAGTTAGAGGTCATGATCTTGCGTGTCTTGATTGAGACGTGATGTTACATTGGGTGGGGAGAGTTTTTATCGTGCTCTGGGCATATTTTACTTATCACTATTTATTGTGTATTAGGCTTTAGGTTCCCTATGTAGAATCTAAGGTATTATATATATACAGCTTCCTCCTGCTTCTCCGACACGGAGCCTTGAGTGTACTATTAGATTATGGAAGTGTCCATTGAGATCTTTCATGAGTACCAGCCCAGGGTACGATACCATACTCTCATTTTCATGTCACATAGTCGGTTATAGTAGTTTACCCTGGATTATGGTTTTATTATACTGTTTACTTCTGGCTTGTTATTTTTTTGTACCTTGTTACATCCCTCTGTGGACCTAGTCCCATGCCACTTTTTGCAGCATAGACGATTATGGAGACTTTGGTGTTGCTGATGTGTGTTGCTTGTCACGCGGGCATTGGTGCCAGGTACTTATATTATTCTACCGGAGTTATGGTTATTTATTTATATTGTTTATTCATCTGCTGATGTAGCCTAGTTTTTACAGACTCATATATCTTTCTTGATTCTATTCAAGCTTATGTGTTACTGGGCGGCCAACATAAGCACATGTAGTTCATTCTTGATATTTTGTTTTTTATGTGGATTATGAAATAGATATTTTCTGTATTCTTAGATAGTTACCCTTATTATACAGCTTATACGTATTCGAGTCAGACCAGAGTCTGGTCGAATGTGTAGCTGGCATGTTACGTATTCTTGGTCCTATATATTTTGGGACTAAGGCGTGATAGTGCACTTTCCATTAATTTTACAGGATGGCGCACTACTCAGAAAATAGAAAGTGGCACACTTTCTTAGTGTTATAAAAGTTGGCTCACAAACGATCTTCTCTCTCTCAATATTTAATGCAGCAGACTGATAGCTGACAAATACATAAATTGAAGAGTCAGAAGTCATCATTACAACGAAGCTGCGGCACGCAGACCCAGGTTGTCGTTAAGCTACCCCGACGTTGTGCCAATTATTTTATAAGTGCACCGCTTGCTAATTATTTCAAAAGTGCGTCGCTGTGCCAACTACTTCAAAAGTTCGCCATAGTGCTAACTTCTTCAAAAGTGTGTCGTAGTGCCAATACCTTCAAAAGTACATCGCTGTACCAACTTCTTCAAAAGTGTGCCATAGTGCCAATACCCTCAAAAGTGTGCCTTAGTGCCAATACCTTTAAAAATGTGCCGTAGTGCCAACTATTCAAAAATGCTCAGCATTTCTAATCTTACCAAAAATGCGCCAATCTCCAGACGACTTCTAAAGTGCACATATTATCCTAACCGACAGTGAGCAGTTATGAGTGCGTATCTTACATATCGTACTTCTCATACAAAATATACAAATAATTATTCCCACGACCTATGCTTTCCTCGTATAGGAAGCTACGTGTCAAGTAGGCAGTAAGTTGTTTATCCACTCATTCAGAATGTGGGGTGTTAGTACACCAAAAGTTCACGCACAATGGTAAAATAGTGTTGACTGTCCAAAGTGCGCGTATACTCTCATAACTGTTCCTAAACTCTATAAATACAGGTTCTGTACAACCAAAAGATGGAGGGACCTACACCTAGACAGAGGGGCCTACCTACAACTAGACAGAGAGGAGCACACACAGCCAGATAGAGAGAAAGGGGATAGAATTTTTAAGTCTTTGAAATTCAATAATGGAGTGAGAGAAATAGAATCTTCTCGTGCCATTGTTGCCAAAGCTTTCTTATTTGTTCAACTCTCCAAGTTGTTCACAGAATTCCCTACCTTTCTTCATCATCGTGTACAGTTCTTTGTCTGCGTGTGCATTTCTTCATTGTCGAGTGGTCCAAGGAGCAAAGTGATCGTCTGCAGATCAGATCTCTACAGCTATACTTTTTCAGAATCAATTGTACGTAGATTCATGTTTAGGATCTTTTTGTACTTTTCTTTCTTTTTATTAGATTGTAATACAAAAGTTTTGTATAAACTTTTTCTTACAAATAGCCATGTTCTGATGCAACAACTTTTATCTGTAGATTTGACAGGACTCTTACCAAAGGGTCTAAGGAATGTGGTATTTTGGCTATCCTCAATTTTTAATGAACTATGTTAAAGCATAATAGATTGAAAGAGACTGGAAAATTTCAAGGATGAAGTTGCTGAGACAATATGGATGTTGAAAAGCTACAGATCTATGATTTTACGCTCACAGGCTATCAGTCTATGGTTTTACGCCCGGATGCCTTTGTGCTCGGTATCTTTTACGCTTGAGAGGCTACAAACCTACGACTTCACGCTCAGCAGCTATAAATCTATGATCTCACGCTCGGTGGCTTTTTACGCTCAGAGGCAACAGATCCACAACTCCACGCTCGAAAAATTTTCTTTTCGGAAGCTACAAATCTACAGTTTTTACGCTAAAGGAGCTTTCTACGCTCGACAGCTACAAATCTACGGTTTTACGTTCAAAGGCTACAAGTCTATGGTTTTTACGCCCGGATGCTCTCATGCTCGGTTGATTTTACGCTCGAGAGGCTACAAACCTACGACTTCACGCTCAGGAACTACAAGTCTATGATTTCACACTCGGTGGCGTTTAGTTTACGCTCAGAGGCTGCAAACTTATGATTCCATGCTCTATGGCTTTCCGCATATCTGAAAAATGCGTCGGCCAGTAAAGTACATATGAACAATTATCAAAGGTGGTCAATTGCGGGAGTTCATACAGAAGATACTCCTTCTTGACCTCAAGATATACCAAGTACCCGAAGCATACAGAGTTCAACATTGAAAATTACTCTTCTTCATGGGTCGATTCGAAGTTCATCCAGAAATCCAGTCTGAATATTTCGTCTACAAATTCAAGATGGCAACTCAGTTCTTGACAGCCATTCCTCGCCTTGTTCCAAGGGATTCTCGAGAAATCATTCTTGAAAATAATGTCTGAACAAAAATTTTGTTTATCAGAAGTAAAAAAATAGTTCAGAAGTCTACGCGGTTCCTCATTCCTAACAGCAGGACAGTTCGAACGCTCGACTACTAAAGCGGCTTTCTGCGCATCCTTAGTTATGCGTAAAAGATAGGATAGGACCTAGCACTCTTTCTAGACAGAGTCGGCATAAAGTATCAGACGTGTCGAAGCTACACATATTCAGCTTTCACAGCAAATTATGGCAAGATGATCATATGCGAAGAAGAAAGACGATTTTATTAAATTAAAAGCATGATTACATGAGGGAAATCCAGTCTACAAGGGTTTTCTTCATTTTTTATGACTACACATGAGGGAAATCCGGTCTACAAAGGACTTCCTCATCGTCGTCTGAAGATCGCGCCCGGAATCTGTTCTGCCAGGTTCTCGCATGGGCGAAACTCTTCATCCATCTTCTCCAGCAGTCAGTCAGTGTCCGTAAACTGACTGACATATTGGTCAACGGCGGGAGGATACAAAACTGGGCATAGACCCATCCTCCAACAGAAGTAAAGCAGGGTAATTCTGCTTACCTACGTCCAGCGCCGTGATAGTTTGAGTTGAGGTATTTCACCCAACTCAATACTCGAGGTCAGAGCTAGTTGCTGCTCTGGTCCACGAGGGTAACGGGAGAAGGCACCACTTGCAAGCAGCGTGGTGAAATACGACCCTTTCCTCTCTCCCGAAAGAACCACCATACAAAGTTGCTGATTATCCCGAGCAAAGGAGACTATGATATCCTTCCATGATCCATCGTTGTAGAGGACATTTGCTCGAAAATGCCATCTTTTTTGGCTTCTTACATACTGGAAGAACACGATCTCCTTCTTCCTCAAGTCGACCCGACAAACTATGGCCATCATCTCTGTGTGGTAAAGGAAATATGGGAAGAACAGGTTAACTCCTCAGCCTTTTTATAGGCGAAAGAGATCACACCGATCCCCAATAACTCTGCCATAAAGTCAGCCATGGAAGAACGTGTCAGGCTTTACCGTTTCAAAGCTCCATTCAGAAACATTTTAAATTACGAGGAACGTTCATGCTTCATTCAAAGCGTTTCAAATTACGAGGAATTTAAAAGCTTTGAAGGGGGTCTTGTAGAAGCATGAAAAATACGCTGATAGCTATACGCGTCGTATTGAGGTAGAGCAGCGTAAACAGAGGACCCCGGAGCCATCAACGTGCAACAGAGCTTCACCGCCGAGCATAGTATAAAATATGAGCTCGAGGACCATCCGCGTAAAGCAGTATGTCCAGGCTACTTCAGCATAAACAAGGTTCTTTATCGCCTTTATGATGTAAAACTCATCCGCTTTTAATACAACATTGAAGTGTACGAGGGACGCTTCGTATTCTTCGAAATGAACCTGTCAGATCGTACAATAAACCTGACGTCTGGACTTCTGACAAAAAGTACTGCATGACTACCCAAGCGACGGCTATAACGATGGCGCGATACTGCAACCCAGGCTGTCATTTACCACCATTCCTTTTGCGTAAACTGCTTTTACGCATACGAAGGGATACGCTGCCTAGTTTTACACAGGCAGATGTGAGCTGTTTACGCTCCGCAGAAGATAAACTGCCTGCCACGTCAAAAGCTGCACCTCGTACGGGATTCGAGGCACGTCTCTGTATTTTATGCACAGAGCGGTAACAGGTTCTCGAGGCACGTCTCTGCATTTAAAGCGCCGAATACTGACAGATGCTCGAGGCACGTCTCTGCACCTTGCGCAGGCCAAGTGACAGACCTTCAAAATACGCCTCTGCATTTAATGCATAGGATAATGGCGGATCTCCACATTTAATGCTGGAGATTTGATTAAATGTCACCGAACCGTCATTTAGTGGCATCCCCTTTACGTAAACTGCTTTTACGCAGACAAGGGGATACGCTGCCTAGTTTTACATGGGTATACGTGAGCTTCTTACGCTCCCCAGAAGACAAATAGGCTGCCACGTCATCAGTTTCTCTTCGTATAAAGTTCGAGGCGCGTATCTGCATTTAATACGCAAAATGATGGTAAATCTGTGGGATAGCAAAGCTTCAAAAATACATCTCTGCATTTAATACGCAGGATGGGGACAGATCGCTGTATTTAATGCATGAGATTTGATTATATCTCCAAAAGTCATAATTCTGGCTAAAGTGTCCACATCAACTCGGCTTCTACGCCTACTCGGCTTCTACGCCCACTCGGCTTCTATGCCTACTCGGCTTATTTGCCTACTCGGCTTCTACGCCTATTTGGCTTCTATGCCATAGTGACAGTTATTGGCTTCTACGCCAATCTCTTCTACACGAGGGATAACTACCTACGTGGCTTCTACGACGTGATCTTTGCAGCAGCTATACGCGTTTGTCCCTTAGTTGGACACGCGTCATATGCTCACTCAGAAGGTCATCTTTACGCAGGCATTGGTTATTTTAAACCGTCGTGTAAAAGGGTGCTATACTTTCCACTACTCGGTTTCTACGCCGACTGTGTGGTCACTGTCACTAAAACTCTATAAATAGAGACCTCTATCAACAGAGGTCAAGGTCAAAAAATTGAAAGGTCAAACGATCGAAAATTGGTGAAGGAATCCAGTATCAGATCCAAGGTCAAAGAGAGAGAGAGAGAAGAATCCAGAGCTGAGACAAAGAGTAGTGATCGACGACTTTGGCATCGGACATCCACTCTCCTCCGCAACCTTCGAAGCTTCTTTTGTCTTCCACGGCACTTCTTCAAAATATTGTGTGGTCCAAGGGCTAAAGTGATCGACCGCAGATGAGACACCTATAGCAATATTTACCCAGATTAAATAAATTGTACTTCGACATTCCTCCTGTAGGATCAAAATTGTACAATCTTGTTTGTAAACACCGACGAAGTTCGAGCGGGGTTTTCTTTAAAATAAAGAACCTTGTCGTTTCTCGTACTTTTACTTTCGTTTATTTTTATCCGAAATAGCAGAGAGAACCTCCCACTGAAGATAAAGTTATCCAGATTGACGTTAGAGATGAACTTTCACCAAAGCCGATATTTATCAGTAACAATCTTTCCGAAGAAGAAAGGGAAGAATTTATCTAGCTGATAAAAGAATACATCGACGTCTTTGCGTGGAATTATGAGGATATGCCAGGTCTTGATCCAAAGGTGGCTACTCATAAACTCAATATATTGCCCGATTCGAAGCCTGTGAAGCAGAACCAAGATATGATGGACGCCATTGAAGCTGAAATCAAGAAGTTGATAGCCTGCAGTTTCATCCGGGAAGAACAACATCCCGACTGGGTCGCCAATATTGTCCCGGTAATAAAGAAAAATGGAAAAGTACGTGTCTGCATCGATTACCGAGATCTGAATGCAGCCTGCCCCAAGGATGAGTTTCCTCTTCCCATCACAGACATCATGATTGACAATACATGCAATTTTGAACGTATGTCTTTCATGGACGGATTTTCAGGATACAATCAAATCAAGATGCATCCTGAAGAAGAGAAGCATACTGCCTTTCGGACACCATTGGGGGTATATTGCTATACGGTCATGCCCTTCGGATTGAAGAATGCCGGGGCTATGTACCAACGGGCTATACGTAACATATTCCATGAGCATTTACGCAAAACAGTAGAATGTTACGTGGACGATGTAGCTGTCAAAAGCCGCCTCAAGGATAATCACATCCAAGACTTGAAGATAGTATTTGAGTTGATGCGCCAACATCAGCTCAAAATGAATCCTATAAAGTCCTTTCTGGGTGTATCTAGTGGCAAATTCCTAGAATTTGTCATTACCGCTAAAGGCATTCAAGTGGACCCTGATAAAGTCAAGGCCATCTTAGAAATGCGACCACCCCGTAATCTGAGAGAACTCAGGGGATTTCAAGGTCGTCTGGCTTATATCCGGAGATTCATAACCAACCTCTATGGGAGATGTCAGCATTTTTCTCGTCTCATGAAGAAAGTTGTATACTTCGTATGGGACGAAGCCTGTCAGCAAGCGTTTAATGATATCAAACGCTACCTCACTACTCCGTCAGTTCTGGTGCCTCCTATCATAGGAAGACCATTCTTGCTGTACGTTCGAGCGATGGATCATTCTCTGGGAGCTCTCCTCGCACAGAAGAACGATATGGGTCAGGAATAGGCTATCTACTACCTCAGTAGGATGATAGTCGGAGTCGAACACCGGTACAATCCAGTAGAAAAAGAATGCTTGGCTCTGATGTTCGCTATCCAGAAAATGCGACACTATGTCACGGGCCAGACTATTCATATCATCTCCAGGATCAATCCTCTTCGGGTACTGATGAACAAGCCAAGTGTTCTTAATTCCTGACTCGCGACTTGGGTTATGTTATTAACACCGTATGACATGGTTTACGTCCTTCAGAAGTCCATCAAAGGCCAAGCATTGGCTGATTTCCTAGCTGCTCATCCGATCGCGGATGCCTCCAAACTATACGAGGACATTCCCGACGAAGTCGCAGAATATAATTCCGGAATGGAAAGTGATACATGGCAACTATTCTTCGATGGTGCCTCCAGGACTGGTCCCAGAGAAAACGTGGTCTCAGGAGTAGGAATTATCCTGGTTACTCCTGATAAACTTGTCATCTATCGAGCATATTCTCTTAGCGAGCCCTGTTCCAATAATGTGGCGGAGTATAAAGCTCTATTAATCGGGCTCCAAGTCGCTAAAGAATTGGGCGTCGAATCTCTGGAATCTTTCGGTGATTCTCTGCTGATCGTCAATCAAGTCAGAGGAATATATGAAGTCCAAAATCAAGACCTCATCCCCTATCACCGAGCAACGATCGAGATAGCCATGACATTTAAAGGGTTGTTCCTAGAGCATGTACCTCGATCTCAGAATCTGGAAGCTGATGCCCTAGCCAGTCTAGCTGCAGATTTAGCTACTCCTATAAGAAGGCAGAATTTGGTGATCCTTCTTAACAGAGATTTATTCTGTGTGAAAAATAACTTTCACATAGAACGCAGCTACGCAATGAACACAGAGCTTCCAAAGAAAGACTGGAGAAGTCCCTTTATAGATTTCGTAGTATAAGAAATCTTACCGGAAGACCCTAAAGAAGCAGTATCCGTCAAAAGACGATCATTATGCTTCTATTTCGATGCGTCTTCACAGTGTCTATATCGTCGAACTTATGATGGACTATTATTACGATGTCTTTCTGGTGATAAAGCACAGCGGATGATCCGTGAAGCTCACGACGACATATATGGAGCGCATCAACCCGGTCCTAAGCTACATGATCGAATAAGAAGAATGGGCTATTACTGGCCTACTATGATCACAGATACAATAAAGTATGCAAGACAATACAGAGCCTGTCAGGTCCACGCAGACTTTATCCATCAACCTTCTGAACATCTACATCCTACGGTTGCATCATGGCCTTTCGAAGCATGGGGTATGGATATCATTGGTCCTATTCACCCGTTTTCTTCCAGAGGTCACCGGTTCATACTGGCCATCACGAATTACTTCTCCAAATGGGCAGAGGCGATCCCTCTTGCTGAGGTAAAGGCTTCTAATGTGATCAGCTTCATCAAGCATCACGTTATTTATCGCTTTGGGATACCCCGAAGGATAATTTATGACAATGGGCCTGAATTCATCAGCCAAGCATTTCATCGATTTTTGCGATAAAAATCGGATACAAAATATGGCCTCTACGGCATATAATCCTGCTGCTAATGGTTTGGCGGAAGCTTTCAACAAAACCATTATCAAGCTCTTGAAAAAGTTTATCTCTTCGAACAAGAGGGATTGGAATGAGAAGCTAGGGGAATATCTCTGGGCATACAGCACAACGGTACGAGCACCGACAGGTTGTACCCCATTCTTATTGGTTTACGGGTGCGAAGCAATTCTCCCCATCGAAATCCAGATTCCGTCACTCAGGATAGCAGTGGCTAATGAGTTGACTCAAGAAAAGAATGACCTGTTAAGGCTTCAAGAGCTAGAAGGATTAGACGAGAAACGCCTTCAGGCTCAACAGTGCATCGCGTTCTACCAGGCATGCATTTCCAGATCTTTTAACCCAAAAGTAAAGGAAAGAGTGTTCAAAGTTGGTGAGATGGTTTTAACTGTGAGAAGGCCAATGATTCTTACTCACAGGAGTAAGGGTAAATTCCAGCCCAAGTGGGAAGGCCCTTATGTGATCGAGACGACGTTCTCAAACGACGCTTACAAGTTAGCCAAGCTTAATGGAGACTTGTTGATGGCTCCTATCAATGGCAAATTCCTGAAAAGGTACTTCGCTTAACCTTATTTGCTCAAATGGAGTATAGTGAAGATCTTATTCTGACAATACTACTTCCAAAACGAAACTAGTTGGATCGTATTCTATCATATCCATATAACCTCTGAATAGATATGTTTAGCTAATTTGGAACTTCAAGACCTATCATGTCCATATTACCTCTGATAGTGTTTTGTGTACAAATTTTAGCTGAAGCATATTCTATCATGTCCATATAACCTCTGAATAGATATGTCCTACTGAAACTTACCGAGAGTATATCACGTCCATATTACCTCTGATATCACTTTTACCCAAACCTATCATTTATATTCCAAAATAATGGGTCCACAAAGTCAGATGAAAGCCTCTTTATCATTCCTAGAAAGAGCAAAATTACATTGGAAAGCAAAAAAGTACATCACTCGGGGGGAGCGGCTAGGTCGCGAATCTGCCGTGCCAGAGCAACCATTCTCTCATCCCGGGAGTTCAAGACGTCAGCGCATGCCCGTTCCAACCTTGCCGCATCATTGTTCAAAGCAGCTAGCTCGGACTGAGCATGTATGAAACCCGCGTGGACAATACCCACATGCGTAAGATTCTGCTGGGCGGTCTTCCTCCGATTTTTTAGCACATCTCGAGTTATCGACAAACAGACAGCCTCCTCCTACGCTCGAGCGAGTTCATCTCTCAAACTGCGGACCCTTGCTGTTACTTCCTCATATTCGACTTCGCACTGAGTCAGCTGAGGAATGACGTACTCCAGTTCGGCACGCTCCTGATCCATCTTCTGTTGCTGTTCCTGGACGGATTTGTCTAGAGATTCCAGTTCCCCAACAAGCTCTGCAGTCAAGGAGTTGAACCTAGCTTGAACGAGACCGTCGACGCTGCCTCGAGATAGTTGCAAATATTCGTTAATGGGTTGTTCCAAACCATTAACTATCTACTCTAGCGCGTCGGCTCTTCCAGTGTCACTGAAATATCTAATCTGTGCTATAGTAAGGTTGCAGGACGTCCTCATAGCCTCGAAGACTAGATTCTTCTCCAGCACCATTGATATCAGCGTCTTCAAAGTGGCGTAGAAAATGGTAAAAAACTGCTCAACCAACTTGGTAAGATTCAAATGGGTGTTGGAAGTAGCTGCAATATCAGAGAATCCCCCTCCAGGAATGACTGCCAACGACGTTGCCACAGTCGTCGCCTCAACAGGTAGTGCGACAAAAGAAGAGGCACCGACAACGGTTGGAGTGACTAGCGTACTCAAAGGAGGCATTGTCGTAACGACAGGCTCATCCACCTCCTGAGATATCGGAACTACTTCGGGCGAGCCGGCACCCAAAAATGTCTCCTCTTAGAAGTCAGGCACCTCCATGCCATCGCTAGGAGCTAAAACAGTGCCAAAAGGCGCGTCGACACTACCCTCCCCGAAGATGTCTTTCCCTGAAAAGAAGACAAAAGAAAGTTAATATCGAAATGATGTTAACTTTACTAAAAAGAGGCGTAAAGACGACATTTACCCTTGGCCGATGGCGTATATGTCGCGTTTGCAGCCAGTGCAGCTAAATCATTTCTTAATGATGCTAAGCAAGCTGTCATACCTGGATAAGGTGGTGTGTCAACCGACACTGGCAAATATTCTTTCAGGTCCTCGTCAAGTTCCAACCGAGGTTCACCAGGTGGAATCTCGCTGGGTGCACTGACAGACACGGCAGGGGTTTCTCTCGATGCTGATCTAGATAAAGATATCCTTATTCGGCTCGGGCCCGAAGGCGATCTCGTACCACTACCTGAAGTGGTAACAGCGATAGTAGCCTCAAGCAGGAATTCTTTGGCACCGCCAGACGGAACTGTGGAGGTTCCCTCTCTAAAAGGCGAGGAGCCTTCAATCAAAGAATCGTCCCCGACAGGCGAAGCAGCAGGTTCACTTCTAGGGGCCTCATTGTCGGGAATCCTGAGAGGATGAGTAACTGTCTTCTTCTTCCTCTTGCGAGGGGAAGTCTTCTTCGAAACATGAGCCCTTCGCTTACCAGAGATTACCAGAGGCCCTGCAGGCGGAGGTATTTCACCCCTCGGTACCGCCAACAGAGGCTCATCTGGATTCACGGAATCTTCACCCACGTCAGAAGAGACCGAGGGGACTTCATCTCTTCCTGCAGACTTGGAGGAGGGCACCCTAAAACTTCCATACATATCAAAATCGCGATGGAAGGTGTTGGTTGCCACATAGAACTGAGCATACGAGTGGAGGATGCGCAGCTCCGTGGAGAGTAAAATGACGAGCACGGTAAAAATTGCTTCAGTGCAACCCATGATAAAGTATCGCCATCCTCTCGCTCCATCAATGAGTCCACCCCTGGACCTGAAGCTGGTAACGGCATTGCCCACATGTAATTGGTCGTACCCAGATTGCCTGGCAAACCCACTAGGCAGGTAGGGCTCCAAGAAGCAATGGTCTTCACTTCTGTATAGTAAGTGGAAAGGTCTAATACAGACCAACCAATTAAAAGCCTTAGGAGAAAGAACGGTCTTCCCGTCACCTATATCCTGGAGTCTGATCCCCTGTTGATTGAGATGTATAGTGGGGACAGTACAGAAGAGCTTCCAGCTGTGACTGAAGTTCAGCGCCCGTCGACAGTCTAAAACTGTGATCAAGTTCCAAGAGAAATTCTTGTAATTCAGCAAGAAATTATCCCCCGAACTACTGCCAGAGCCGGGAGACATCATCCTGGGGTTATGGAGAATTAACCATCTCATCAGATATAGGTATGGTAATTCTACCCTGGGAAAGCTATCACGCAGAGTTTCATCTGCAAGCAGCCCATCAGTAATGGCCCTCAGGCCAGCTTGTATGCGGCACACCATGGCAGGGAGCAAGCCCAGTCTTGCCCCGAACACCAGATGCACTACAGGCCATAGCGTGTTACGGTGAATGCGGTCCGCAGATGCAATGTCGGGTACCACCAGTCGGCGCAGCCATATGGAAAGGAAGCCAGCCAGTTAAGCTTTCTTGGACAGAGGCCTGCGGCAATGCCTCAAATAACTGTAGGCCTTAGTGCCTGCAAGATATTTCCCTATCCCTTTGTCGAGAATCTGGTCCGGAGCACCAGCATCCTCCATAAGATCGTCGACTACTTGAGCACTAAGCACGCTTAGAAAATTCAAAGGCTGATCCTTCGTATCCAAGACCTTCTCTGGCTTAGCAGTCCTGGCCCGGTGAAAGAAGAGGTAGGAAACCCATTTATTAGTATGAGCCAAATCTGAGGGCTCACCATAAAATGTGGTGCAAGCAAGGTAGTGGCACATCAGCTCCTGGTACACTGCCACTACCCGAGGGTCTGAATCCCCCAGCTCCCGGTTCGTGAGAACATACTCCTCATAAGGAGTATCCCCCATTGGCAGTCTCAAAATATCTGCCATCTCGTGGAGAGCCAATCCCAACTCCCCTAGTGGAGTGGCGAAAGTCTCGGTGAGCGAGATATATCGCTCCATCAAAGCCAAAAACAGGTTGGGGTTGAGAGGTAACCCAACACTGGTAGCACTCACAGCTGCGAACAGACCAATGCTCTCCAGCTCGGTCTGAAAATGCTTCAGGGCCCAGTCAGCTAAACGAGCCCATCGAAGATTTGTTGGGGTGATCCACCCATTGGTCCGAGGATTAACCTTGGGGTATACTCCCCCATGCCCCATGAAATCATTACAGAAAGTCGGTAACTGGACCGGCTGGAGCACCAAGCTGTCTTCACTCGGGATACTGCCCGGGTACAATCCCCTGAACGGCATCACAAACCCGGAAGGACGGCTGACAAATGACCCTTGGTCAGATCCTTTCTGATGAAATATCTTCCCCGGCCGGCCGTGAAGATCGGGAGTCAGCGTCCACGACATCCTCCTGGGATGTGTAGCATGGAAGAATGCCGAGATGGGATAGTCCCTCAGCATCTTGGGCAGATACAGAACCAAGCCCCCGGTAGAGAAAACCCAGAGTTCTTTCTTTGGCTTCGTTTGGGACTGCTTGTCAATCATATCCCCGAAGAGAAAAGCTGGCTTTATATATTGGTCCCCGTCTATGTAGGTCAAGGGCTCTCCTTTGATCATGTTCAACAGCGTTCGCTCACCTTTAGCCGATATCAGGATTCCCCTTCCTTCAGGATAATGGGGTCCAAAGATGGGAAATGTCACATAGGACAAATCCTCCAGGTAGTTGGAATGAAGCATTCCGACAGCGAAACCCATCACCTCGGCCAGCGGAGATGCATGCAAGTTAACTGCAAAATATAAGAAAGACACATCAGTTTCTATACTAGTCAATCTTGCAGCATATGCCAAAAATCAACAGTCTGTGCTTTACACCAAGACTGTAAAAACTTGATCTTTTATGCTGGAATCTTATTCCAAGGCATAAAAATCAAGACTGGCAGTATACACAAAAAATCTGACAGTCTGTGTTTTACGCTAGACTGCCAAAGTTTGAGTTATTACGCCGGAATTGCCATCCAGAAGCGTAACACTCAAATTTTATAGTATACGCCAAGTTTCAACACTCTGTACTTTTATGCCCGATTGCGAAAATATGGAGTTTTTACACTGACACATTAGAAATATGGGCGTACAAGATGAAATATCTCTGTGCATCATCTTCCACGAAGAGGCTATCAGCACAAAAGATGACCTAGCGCGTTCACGTACAATATGGACAAAGGATTTTAGTCGTTCTTTTTCGTCCCAAAAGCTCTACCTTTAAGGCCGGGTGCACTGCTCGTCGGCGGGACACTTCGTTCAGAATGAAGCTCGCCTTGCCCGACCGAAGTCGCTCTCACTTGGGCAGAAGAGCGAGAAGAAGAGTCAACCTTCTTTCCCTTAGAGAAGGGGATTTGTTTCGGGGCCATTACTGAAAACTTTGAAGGCTCAGAGAGGGAACGAAGAAGATCTTGAAGAGTCGAAGGATTTCTTTTTTTGCAAAAGACAGATAAAAAGTTTTTCTCTCAAAAACTTGGGATATATAGAGTTCGGATGGACTCCTCGAATCCCGAACCAAATTCGATATTTAATATTCGGTTATGATTGAGGACTACGTCAGCCTATTACTCAGAGAAGGCGGACAGTCAGCGAGTTCGAAAAGTTTTTCTGTAAAGCAGATTCGTGGTTTTACGCTAAGGAGCTTTCTACGCTCGACAGCTACAGATCTTTGGTTTTACGCTCACAGGCTATAAGTCTATTATTTTACGCCCGGATGCTTTCAGGCTCGGTAGCTTTTACGCTCGAGAGGCTACAAACCTACGACTTCACGCTCAGAAGCTACAAATCTATGATTTCACGCTTGGTGACTTTTACGCTCAGAGGCAATAGATCCACAACTTCACGCTCGGAAGATTTTTTTTTCAGAGGCAACAAATCTATAGTTTCTACGCCCGGATGCTCTCATGCTCAGCAGCTTTTACGCTCGAGAGGCTACAAACTTATGATTTTATGCTCATCTACATTACAGATCTATGACTTTCCGCATATCTGAGAATATGTAGGCCAAGGTATGCGTATATCTGAACAATTCTCAAGGCGGTCAATTACAAGAGTTCACACAGAAGATACTCCTTCTTGACCTCAAAATATCCTAAGTACCCGAAGCATACAGAGTTCAACATTAAAAATGACTCTTCTCCTTGGGTCTATTGGAAGTTTATCCAGGATCCAGTCTGAATATTTTATCTACAGTTCAAGATGGCGACTCAGTTTGACAGCCGTTTCTCGCCCTATTCCAAGGGATTCTCGAGAAATCATTCTTGAAGATGATGGTCTGAACAAGAATTCTGTTTATCAGAAGTGACAATTCAGAATTCAATGCGGTTCCCCATTCCTAACAGCAGGACGGTTCCAATACTCGACTTAAATGCTAAGCGGCTTTTGGCGCATCCTTAGTTGTGCATAAAAGACATGACGGGACCTAATACTCTTTCTATCAGAGTCGGCGTAAAGCTACCAGACGTGTCGAAGCTACACATATTCAGACTTTACAGCAAAGTATATGGCAAAATAATCATATGCACAGAAGAAGACAATTTTATTTAAATCATGATTACATATGAGGGAAATCCAATCTACAAAGGGTTTTTTCTTCATTTTCATGATTACATATGAGGGAAATCCCGTCTACAAAGGATTTCCTCATCGTCGTCGGAACGTCACCCCCATAATCTGTTCTACCAGGTTCTCGTATTGGTGGAGATCTTCTTCCGTCTTCTTCAGCAGTTAGTCGGTTTCCGCGACCGATTAACAAAAAAATGATTAATGGTGGAAGGATACAAAACTGGGCCTGCCTGAATTATGCAGATCCCATCCTCCGTACGCCATGACAGATTGAGTTGAGGTATTTCGCCCAAATTAATACTCGAGGACAGAGCTAGTTTGTCTGCTCTCGTCCACAAAAGTATCAGGAGAAGATACAGCTTGCAAGTTGTGTGGTCTAAAATGACCCTTCCTCCCTCCTGAAGAACCGTCAAACAAAGTTGTTGATTATCCCGAGCAAAGGAGGCTATGATATCCTTCCATGATCCATCGTTGCAAAGGACATTTGCTCGAAGACGCCTTCTTTTTTGGCTCCTTATATGCTGGAAGAACATGGTCTTCTTCTTCCTCAAGTCGACCCGACGAACTCCGACGATCATCTCTGTGTGGTGAAGGAAATATGGGAAGAACAGGTTAACTCCTCAGCCTTTATATAGGCAAGAGAGAGCCCACCGAATCCCAACGGAACCCCAATAACCCCGCCAGAAAGTCAGTCTTGAAGAACGTGTCAGTCTTGACTATTTCATGCTTCATTCAAAGCGTTTCAAATTACGAGGAATTTGAAAGCTTTGAAGGGGGTCTTGTAGAAGCATAAAAAATACGCTGGATAGCTATACGCAACATGTTAATGCTGGGCAGCGTAAAAAGATGACTTCAGAGCCATCAGCGTACAATATAGCTTTTCCTCTAAGTACAGCGTAAAATATAATCTTAAGGACTATCCACGTAATGCAGTATGTCCAGGCTGCTTCAGCATAAAAAAGGGTGCTACATCGCCTTTATGGCATAAAACTCATCCGCTTTAATGCAGCATTGAAGTGTACGAGGAACGCTTCGTATTCCTCGAAATAAACCTGTCAAATCATGCAGTGAACCTGACGTCTGACTCCTGACAAAGAGTACTGTACGACTACCCAGACGACGGCTATAATGATGGCGCGGCACAGCAACCCTGGCTGTCGCTTAGTGCCATTTCCTTGGCGTAAACTGCTTTCACGCATACAAGGGAATATGTTGCCTAGTTTTACACAGGCAGACGTGAGCTTCTTACGCCCCGCAGAAGACAAACAGACTGCCACGTCAAAAGCTGCTCTTCGTACAGGGCTCGAGGCACGTCTCGCATTTAATGCGCCGAATGGTGACAAATCCTCGACGCACGTCTCTGCATTTAATGCGCAGTGTGATGGCAAAACTTTGAGATGCATCTCTGCATTTAATACGTAGAATGATAGCAGATCTTCGAGATACGCCTCTGCATTTAATGCACAAAATAATGGCAGATCTTTGAGACACACCTCTGGAATACGCTGCCTAGTTTTACACAGGCAGACGTGAGCTTCTTACGCTCCGTAGAAGACAAATAGACTGCCACGTCAAAAGCTGCTCTCCGTACAGGACTCGTGGCACGTCTCTACATTTAATGCGCAGAATAATGGCAGATCTTCGAGACACACCTCTGGAATACGCTGCCGAGTTTTACACAGGCAAACGTGAGCTTCTTACGCTCCGTAGAAGACAAACAGACTGCCACGTCAAAAGCTGCTCTCCGTACAGGACTCGAGGCACGTATCTGTATTTAATACACAGAATGATGGCAGATCTTCGAGACACGCCTCTGGATTTAATGTGCAGAATAATGGCAGATCTTCGAGACACGCCTCTATATTTAATGCGCAGAATAAAGGTAGATCTTTGAGACATGCCTCTGCATTTAATGCACAGGATGGGGGCAGATCTCTGCATTTAATGCAAGAGATTTGATTATATCTCTAAAAGCCATAATTTCGGCTAAAACGTCAACATCATCACTTTGGCACATTACGCTATCGGGCTATTCTCAGTTATGGGAGCACGCTGTACGCTATCTCCTTGGAATATGCCAACTCAGGTCATATTTGCATTGGTGCGTATTAAGGCTATTCGGACCAGAATTCGCTCAAGTCCTCAGTCAAGAGAGAAGGATCAGCTAGCTTCTACGCCCCCTCGGCTTCTATGTCCACTCGGCTTCTACGCCCACTCGACTTCTACGCCTACTCGGCTTCTACGTCTACTCGGCTTCTACGCCTACTCGGCTTCTATGCCTGTTTGATAACTCTTTGGCTTCTACGCCATAGTGACAGTTATTGGCTTCTACGCCAAACTTTTCTACGCGAGGGATAACTACCTACGTGGCTTTTACGCCGTGATCTTTGCAGCAGTTATACGCATCGTCTCTTAATGGGACACGCGTCACACGCTCATTCAAAAGGTCATTTATAGGCGGGCAACGATTATTTTAACCATCGTATAAAAGGGTGTTGTACTTTCCACTACTCGGTTTCTACGCCAACTGAGTGGTCACAGTCACTAAAACTCTATAAATAGAGACCTCTATTGACAGAGGTCCAAGGTCAAAAAAAGGTAGAAGATTGGAAGGTCAAAAATTGGTCGTAGATTTCAAGAGAGAAGAATCCAGAGCTCAGGCAAAGAGTAGTGATCGACGACTTTGGCATCGAGCATCCACTCTCTTTAGCAACCTTCGAAGTTGCTTTCTGTCTTCTACGACACTTTTTCATCATCGTGTGGTCCAAGGGACAAAGTGATCGACTGCAGATCAGACTCCTATAGCAATATTTACCTAGATTAAAATAATTGTACTTAACATCCTCGTATAGGATTAATTGTACTTCTTGTTTGTGAACCTAAGAGCGGATTTCATATAAACCTCGTTTCCATTTCTTTCATTTATTATCAAAAATTGGCGATCCCCAGCATCGGAATCAGAAGAGTACGAAGCCGTTGATCGTGATTAATTGTACTTCTTGTTTGTGATATCTTGAGCTCGATCTTCCTCTAGGTATGTGTGAAGCCATGTTCACAGTTGCATGTGTGGGCTCTTCTTCCTGGAAAGACGGAGAGTAGCTCAACTGGTCGAAAACCGACCGTTTTGCTTTGGAACAACAATAATTAACTATAATCCTATGACTATTACAATAGTGCTCGCTAGGAGGCATAATAGACATGCTGGAAGATCCTATATCCTTGCGTTTCTGGATCAGATACTTACGCAGGTCAGGAGAATTTATAGAAGAAGAAGATGGCTTGTTCCTTCTGTTTACCTCAGTGGGCATTAGGATATTGGGAACCATAGTTTTCCCTGTACCACCCGTATACAACTGGTTAGCCATCTGGGTAGCGGATAATCCCCGAGGAGGGTGTCTTTCCGTAAATTGAGCCTTCTTTACGCTGAGGGGCTTCTCCTGGCATAATTTGGAGCTCTGCTCAGGTTGGCGTAAAGCTGAGGAGGTCCTCAGTCGGCCATCAGCTTCTTGCGTAATCCGGAGGGTGGGCAGATTATTTCCTTGCTGGCGTAAAGGCCGAGAAGTTGAGCAGTCCACCGCTTGCTTTCCCTTACGTAGATTGCAGGGATCATCTGCTTTTCTACGAAGGGCAGATACATTTTTACGTGTGGAGCGCGTTTGGAATTTTTGATTTGGCGCTAAGGCATTGTCAAAAATTTTGTCTGCCACGTCATTAACGGGAGACTGGATTTTATGCGCAGAGCACGGATTAGACTTCTGGACTAGCACTAAGGCATCGTCAGAAGTTTTGTCTACCACGTCAGGGACGTGAGACAGAGTTTTACGCCCAGAGCACGAAGGTTGTGCAGCTACAACCTGGCCGGTCGGAGAGGTCGGAGAGTCGGTAGGAATGGTAAGGGATGTCTTGGGCATCCAGACCTTACGCAGCTTCCTGTTGTCTTGGATAGAGAGAGAGTGAGAGCTACCCCCTGTTCAAAGCATATCTTCGTAGGCAGACTGATCGAACTGGACGACCAGGGTCTTCTTCACGGATCCTACGGATACCGCATCGTGTTGAGCAATTGCTTCCTCATCAGAAGAGAAAGATGTCCCCAGCAGAGTCGCCATATTGTGTTTGATAATAAACGAAAGAGATAAGATGAGGTTTATATGAAACCCGTTCTTAGGTTCACAGCCAAGAAATACAATTAATCCTATACGAGGATGTCGAGTACAATTTTTAATCTGGGTAAATATTGCTATAGGATTCTGGTCTGCAGTCGATCACTTTGTCCCTTGGACCACACGATGATAAAGAAGTTTCGTAGAAGACAGAAAGCAGCTTCGTAGGTTGCTAAAGAGATTGGATGCTCGATGCCAAAGTCGTCGATCACTACTCTTTGCCTGAGCTCTGGATTCTTCTCTCTCAAAGACTCTTTGACTCTTAGTTCCTTGACCTTCTCTCTTGATCTTGGAATCTTTGACCTTGGTTCTGACCTGTTTTCTCCACCTCTGGATTTTTTGACCTTGGACCTCTGTCAATAGAGGTCTCTATTTATAGAGTTTTAGTGACAGTGACCACTCAATCGGCGTAGAAGCCGGGTAGTGGAAAGTTGCACCCTTTTACGTGATGGTTACAATAACCATTGCCCACATATAAATAACCTTTTGAATGAGCATGTGACGCGTGTCCCATTAAGAGACAATGCGTATAACTGCTGCGAAGATCACGGCATAAAATCCACGTAGGTAGTTATCCCTCGCGTAGAAAAGGTTGGCGTAGAAGCCAATAACTGTCACCATGGCGTAGAAGCCAAAGAGTTATCAAACCGACATAGAAGCCGAGTGGGCGTAGAAGCCGAGTAGGCATAGAAGACGAGTGGGCGTAGAAGCCGAGTAGGCATAGAAGCCGAGTGGGCGTAGAAGCTAGCTGATCCCCCTTCCTTGACTGAGGCTTGAGCGAATTCTGGACCAAATAGCTTTAATAAGCACCAATGCAAATGTGGCCTGAGTTGGCGTATTCCAAGGAGATAGCGTACAGCGTGATCCCATAGCCGAGAATAGCCTGATGGCATAATGCGCAAAAGCGATGATGTGGACGTTTTAGCCGAAATTACGGCTTTTGGAGATATAATCAAATCTCTTGCATTAAATGCAGAGATCTGCCCCCATCCTGCGAATTAAATGCAGAGGCATATCTCGAAGATCTGCCATCATTCTGCGCATTAAATGCAGATACGCGCCTTAAAGATTTTCCACCATTCTGCGCATTAAATGCAGAGGCGTGTCTCGAAGATCTGCCATCATTCTGCGCATTAAATGCAGAGACGTGCCTCAAGCCCTGTACGAAGAGCAGCTTTTGACGTGGCCGCCTGTTTGTCTTCTATGGAGCGTAAACAGCTCACGTCTGCCTGTGTAAAACTAGGCAGCGTATTCCCTTGTATGCGTAAAAGAGGTTTACGCCAAGAAAATATCACTAAACGACAGTCTGGGTCGCTGTGCTGCGCCATCATTATAGCCGTCGTTTGGGTAGTCGTATAGTACTCTTTGTCAGGAGTCAGACGCCAGGTTTACTGCATGATTTGACAGGTTCATTTTGATAAATATGAAGCGTTCCTCGTACACTTCAATGCTGCATTAAAGGGGATGAGGTTTACGCCGTAAAGGCGATGTAGCACCCTTTTTACGCTGAAGCAGTCCTGGACATACTGCATTACGCGGATAGTCCTTAAGCTTATATTTTACGTTTTACTTAGCGAAAAAGCTCTGTTGTACGCTGATGGCTCTGAAGTCATCTTTTTACGCTTCCTAACACCAACATGCTGCATATCCAGCATATTTTTCATTCTTCTACAGTCCTCATATATTGTGCACAATGAGACCAGTGACTACCAAAATATGTTATAATTATAAATAATGTATAACACTAAGTGCATGTCCTAGATATTAGGTTAGTGTGCATAAGTACAGTTTAATCTAACACTTAGGGTCAAAACAATTATATACTAACTAACTAACTAGTTTTTTTATGAAATAATTACTAACAATAATCACTATACTAAGAAACGCACGTAAAAATACTAGGTATAATAATAGGTATTAGGTTCACACATTAATATTTATCCATGCAATAATCAAGGAGGAGGAGTACGCGTAAACCTTAGTGATCATGGTCGGGGGGGGTGATCGACTCGCTGCTCGAGGATGGCTGAACACAGTACAGTAGCAGCAACACTGGCAGTAGCTACGACAATGACAGCAGCTTGCAGCGGCAGCGGCAACGGCAGTGGCAAGGTCGGCGGTGGCGGGTTGCTGGCGGTGGAAGGATGGCCAGGGTCGAGGGAGACAGTGGTGAAGATGAACGGAGAGGGAAGGCGGGTGGTGGAAGTGAGGGTATGCTGGTGATGATGATGATGGTATTGGTGATGGTGGTGTTGGCGTCGGTGGCGATGGTGGTGTACCAGCGATGGTGATGATGGTGAGATAGCTGTTGTGGCGGAGGCAAGGTTGAGGGAGCTGTTGTTGAGGGCGACGGTGTTGACCAGAGAAGGAAGAAGAAGGAGTCGGGGAAGAAACTGCTGTCAGGGATGGGGGTGGAGATGTCGACAGGATAGTTGCTGGAGGAGGAGTGTTGATGATGATGATGATAGTGTTGGTGATGGTGGTTGTGATGATGATGGCGGTGGTGATGGTGATGGCGGTGGTGATGGATATGGCCGAGGTCGAGGTCGAGGTCGAGGTCGGGGGAGGCAGGCGGAGGAGGAAGGTGGTCGGAAAAGAAGGGCTGTTGTGGCGAGTGATGAAGGAGGAGTAGAGGTTGCTTTAGGGTTTCGGTTAGGGTGGTGAGAATGTGTCGTTGGCTTTGGGTTTTTGGAGAGAGAAAGGTAGGTGTTTAAATAGGAGAGAGAGAGGGGGTGCTCACCTTGGGATTAGGGCCGACTGCAACTTTATTCTAGGGATGATGGAAGCTTCTACATAAAGAAGGAGTGGCTAGGATAACGTAGGTTTGAATGGAGGGTAGATATGTAAGAAGAAAAAGTTGCATATAGTACAACCAATGGAGGGAAAATTTGGGTGGACCGGTCAAAGGGGGGGGTGAGTTTCTTCATGACTTGGATCTAATGGGAGGTGGATACCTCATTGTATTTTTCCATAAAAGTCACTAACAATTGGAAAATTTCACAAATAATGAAATTTTAGGATTGAATGAGGAAAATACTATATTTGGTGTGATAAAGTAGGTTAGAAGGGTGTGTGGTATTTAGTATGAACCTTGATGGTGTGAATAGGGGTTTGGGTTTGTGTTGGGTCTAATTTTGGGTTAGGTTGGGTCCTTATACCAATTTAATTAAAATTACTGTAAGTGGTACTCTTTAATTAATTAGAAGTACATGGTACTAAAATTGGGTGGGACACAAGTGTCATGGATATAGTAGACGCGGAATAAAATAGTGTCATAAATTGGGTTGCACAAACCGTGTCGAGATTGTGTCTCCAATTTCTAGTGGAATGGACAAAGATGCAAAGTTGAATTTATTTGGATTTAAAAATGGACGTTTATAACGAATAATATGTGACTAAAATGAAGCACAAAAAAGTATATTTATGAGTTACACAAAGGCCAGAATGGAAGGCTGGCACGTCTAGGAAAAGTGTATGAAATTTGCTTGGAAGCAAATGCTAGTGTAGCGCTCCAAATATCGAAGCAACGGTAAGGTGCACAAAGTGATACAAATATTGCATAATAAATCTAAAATACTGTGTTCTAATTCTAATTGGCTCCAAACTAACCCTAGTCTCTCTATCTAAGCCAGGTAGACCTAAATTTGTTCAAGGGGGTTTATAATCTACCCTCCTTAGTGCATTTTATCCTCAAAATTAAAATAGACATATGGTAAAAAATATTGACTGAAATTAAAAGCTACTACATACCTAGGCCTTCGAAGAGATTGGAGAAACGCTGTCGAATATCATCCTCTTGTTCCCATGTCGACTCGCCTGGTGCATGATGCCTCCAGGTGACACAAACTAGAGGGATAGTCTGACTTTGCAACACCTTCTCGCATCTGTCTAGAATCTCTACAGGCTCCTCATAATATGACAAACTCGGCCCGACAGTGATCTCCGAGTGGTCAAGCACATGACTCAGATCTGACATGTACCTCCTTAGCTGAGATACATAGAAGATGTCGTGAACTCCTTCTAATGTCTGTTGTAATGCTAATCTGTAAGCCACCTCTCCAATGTGCTCCAACATATCGAATGGTCCTATATACCTAGGATACAGCTTTCCTCTGCCTCCAAACCTGATAGTCCCTCGGATAGGAATTTTTTTTAGAAACACATGATCTCCAACCTGGAACTCTAGGGGTCATCGATGCGCATTTGCCCAATGCTTCTGTTTTTCCTGTGCAGCTCGCAAGTGCCCTTGGATCTTCTTTACTTTCTCCACTGTATGAACAACCAACTCTGGTCCAAGAATCTGTCTCTCGTCGACATCACTCCAGCTCACTGGGGAACGATACTTCCTGCCATACAATGCTTCATAGGGAGCAATCTAAATGTTCGCTTAATAGCTATTGTGGTAGTAAAATTTGACTAAATATAAATTGTCCTCCCATGTTCTAATGAAATCAAGCATGCATGCCCTCAACATCTGAATGGTGCGCTCAGACTGGCCATCCTTCTGCGGGTGATACGATGTATTGAACTTCAGGCGGGTACCGAGACTCTCTTGCATACTCTACCAAAAGTAAGATGTGAACCTCATATCCCTGTCAGATACTATACTGACTGGCACTCCATGCAGTCGCACAATCTTCCTCATATATATATCTGCTAAGACCTCTGTAGACTGCCCAACTATGAAGGGGCAAAAGTGAGCAGACTTAGTGAGTAGATCCATGATCACCCATACCACATTGGGACCACTAAGACTCCTCGAAAAGCTCATAACAAAGTCTATAGTGATGTGCTCCCATTTCCACTCAGGTATCGGGAGTGGCTGAAGTAAACCTGCAGACCTCTGATGCTCAGCCTTGACCTGCTGACACACCAGGCACTTTGCCACAAAGTGGGCTATCTCTCTCTTTATTTCATGCCACCAATAGTACTGTCTCAAGTCTTTGTACATCTTTGTGCCTACTGGATGAATAGAGTATGTTGAACTGTGCGCCTTCGACATCAGCTCCTGACGAACTTCTCCATTTGGAACATAAAGACGATCTCAATATCTTAAAGTTCCGTCCTCATGTATGCACAATCCTGTCTGCATCCCGGCCTCTGTCCTCTGTCGAAGCCTCTAGAATCTGGCATCTGTTGGCTAGGCAGTCTTGATCCTATCAACCAATGCCGATTGCACCTAAAAACTCGATAACTGGCCGTCTGCTCCGGGCATAATGACTTATATACCCAACTGCTCCAGATATCTTAATAGGTGTACTGGGTAGTCAAAAAGAATGCCATGGGCCTCATTCTCTATGTGTCAGCTACCACGTTGGCCCTTCCTAGATGGTACTGTAGCCCAATCTCAAAGTCTGTCATCACCTCGAGCCAACGTCTTTGTCTCTGGTTCATGTCCTTTTGAGTATAGACGTACTTCAAGCTTTTGTGATCTGTGAATATCTCCACGTGTTCTTCGTATTGGTAGTGCCTCCAAAGTTTTAGGATAAAGATCACTACGGCAAGTTCCAAGTCATGAGTGGGATAGTTCTTCTCATGGGTCATCAGTTGCCTAGAGGCATAGGCCACAAATGTCCCATGCTGCATCAAGACACATCCTAATCCCTTCCCAAATGCATCGTTGTAGATCACAAATCATCTGGGTCCAGAAGGTATTGTCAAAATAGGTGTCGTAGTCAGACGCTTCTTCAGTTCATCGAACGACGTCTGACACTCCTATGTCCAAATGAACTCCTACTACTTGTGGGTCAAGTGGGTCATCGGCTCTGCGATCCTCGCGAAGTTCTTTACGAACCTCCGGTAATATCCGACAATTCCTAGGAAACTTCTCACCTCCGATACGTTGGTAGGGGTTGGCCACGTCTCTTCGGATAAAATCTTCGCTAGATCTACGAAAATACCATCTCTTGAGATAATGTGTCCGAAGAAAGAGACACGGTCTAGTTGGGTACAACAAACAATGATATAGGTTGGCCTTTGAGAACGTTTTTGACTTTGATTGCAATTCCCATATTGATTGCTGCCTGTGGCTAACTAGCCTAGTACTGCATTCGTTTCTTTCTCTTCCCTATCCCATAAATTGGGACTAACGCTGGACTAGACGAGCCTTTCTACTCTTGCTGGACTACCATTCTACCGAATCGAATCAAGTAGAAGGACCTAATCCTTCATGCCAGTAGTCTTTCTTGTTTGTGTATTGAAGAGAAGCTCTCTTCTGTGGAAAGTCATTCAAATTCTTCGGTGGTCAGGATCTTCGGAGGTCTTTCATCAACCCATCGACCCTCAAAGAAGGGCGCCTTCACCTGACCTGCCTTTGATGCCTGCCTAGGAGGAACTCACACTTGTTTAACTTGGCATAGAGCCTCTCATGCCTCAGCGTTTCCATCACTAACCTCAAGTGCTCTCTGCGCTCCTCGTAGATTTTTGAATACACCAAGATGTTGTTAATGAAGACTACCATGAACTAGTCCAGATATTGGTGGAAGACTCTGTTTATTAGGTTCATAAATACTGCAGGCACATTTGTTAGTCCAAAAGGCATCACCAAGAACTCGTAGTGGCCATAACGAGTCATGAATGCCGTCTTTGGAATATCTTCTCTCCGTACCTTTACCTGATGATACCCTGACCTCAAATCGATCTTCGTGAACACCACTGCTCCTGTCAACTTGTAAACCCCCTCACCCAAAATTAGGCCTACTTGGCTTAGAAAGAGAAACTAGGGCTAGTTTGAACCCAAATAGAAATAGAACACGGTATTTAATTAATTTTGCAATAATTATATCACTTAGTGCACCTTACCGTTGCTTCGATAATTGGAGCACTACACTAGCCATTACCTTTCTATAAATTTCACACTCTTGCCCTAGACATGACCGCCTTCTATTCTGACCTCGGTGTAACTTATAATTATACTCTCTTGTACTATATTTTATTCGCACAACATTCGCAGACATTCATATTTAATTCTAAATAAATTCAACTTTGTACCCCTATGCGTTACAATCAAAATTATAGACACAATCTTGACTCTATTTGTGAAACCCAATTAATGATATTTCTACTCTGAGCCCTCTACGTCCATGATACTTGTGTCCCACCTAATTTATCCCCATGTACTTCTAATTAATTTAAGAACACCTTGGCATTAATTTTAATTAAATTAATTCAATTTTCATCTTTGTGCAATTTTCCTAATTGTTGGGCATTTTTATGCGAAAATATATTAAGGTGTCCACACCATTGGACAATACATGAAGAAATCAATTTTTTCCTTCACATAATTTTTTCTTATAATTTTCGGAATGTACAATGCAACATCGTCCCCTCATTTAAACCTAGTCTTGCATTTTAAACAATGCAATTATAGCCCTCCAAACATCCCCTTGTGAGGCCAAGGCCCAACCCCAAGAGGATGTTGACCAAGCCCACCTACCTAGGTCAACACCAAACCTAAATTCTACATGTATATATAATAAAAAAATTTCCTTTACTTTTTCAACACAACACCCAAAACAATACCTAGCCAAAATACCTAACCTTCCCTGTTCCCCATCCCCCTTCCTTCAACTCCGATCGACCCTCGCCGGAGTTCACACCCCCTCGCCGGAGAAAACCATCCGCCGTTCTCCTCTACACGACACTCGCCATCTCCACCTACGCCAGAATCGAACCGCCTGCTGCCATCTTCACCCAGCCGACTGCACTAGTGATCCCGAGCTGCTATGCTCCGCTGACCTCGACCTCCATCTTCGCTCACCACCATCACCATTAACAGCACCATCCCCGTTCCCTCTTCCTCCTCCTCAGCCTGACCTCCGCTGCTGCTCACCGCCGGCAGCACCAACACCATCACACCACCAGCACGACCACCACTATTTCCTGACCTCTCCTATCCTCCTTCGCTTGAGCACCGAATAGCCTCGTCGGAGCTTCGACCCGAGCCTCCTCTTCTCCTTCCTTCTTGAACTCCTTCTCCTTTCCCCCGACCCCGCTGCTCTCGACTCCACGACGGCAACAATCGACCACCACACGACTCGTCGACCTCTCCTCCATGTTTTCCACCCCCGCCAAGAACGAACCACCCATCTCCTCCGTCTTCCTTCCCGCCATTAACAGCCACCTCCTCGTCCCAGTCCGAACTCCCCCGTACGACTTCCTCTTCCTCCTCCCCATTCTCCTTATCACCCGAGCTGCCTACACGCCATCTCCTCCTCGCCTGAACGCCACCGGCACCACGACCTCACCCTGCTGCACCACCACCTTGTCGACCCCAGCATTCTCCCCCTGTGTTCCTCCTCTCCTCCCTGTCATCAACTCCTCCTTCCTACTCCCTGTCATCCTCCTCTTGTTGACACCCCGGTTGACCATAACCTGCCCCCTCTTCCCTGTCCACCACCCATCACCACCATTGTCCAGCCTCCTCCGCCTTGGCCGGACCTCCCGCCTGGCCAGAGTACAATCATCACCACCATTAATATAATAACCATCACCATCATTATCTCATTATTACCCCATCATCATCATCAATCATCACATCATCATCCTCGTCATCATCATCATCCCAATCATCATCCATATCATCACCATCACCCCTATCATCATCCTCATAATTACCATCATCCCCATCATCATCCACATTATCACCATCACCCCTATCATCATCCTCGTCATCATCATCATTACCAATCATCATCATCATAATTATTACCATCATTATTACACTCATCATCGTCGTCATCGTGGACCCTTCACCCTCACTGAAGATAACCTGCAGCAGTCACCCGCAATTCCCGTGCTTGTGCACGCTGACCCCGAAGATCAATTGGATTATTCTGTGCGACTTCCAAAGTAGAATATTGGGACTACATAGCTTCTTGCCAGGCAAGTATACCTTGCCAAATTATTTATAGTATTTTGCATGCTTATTATATTTCTATATATTCATTGAATATGTAGTTTCTTTCAGTTATTACTATATATTAGATATATTGACACACACTTGATACTTAGTATCATGAGAGGACAATCAGTAGGCGTATGGGCTATAACCACTCTAGAAAACAGTAGTAACCAGCATGCACTATGGTAGTCGTGTCCGATGGTCGCTACCCTCGCGGTATATCGATTGATGGTGTCACGAGGGTCTCTACCCCCTAGGTATGATGGCTGATAATGTTCTAGACGTGTGTGTGAGTTATGAGATTGCCCATACGTCACAAAGTTATCCTCATTTGTATTCATATAGATTATCTTGTACAGCGTACTTATATATTTTTAAACATTATGCATGTTTACTGTATTCAATTGGCTTGCTTCTATGTATCTTGTTATATCCCTCTGAGGACCTGGTCCCTTGCCAGGTATAGACGGCCATGGGTATCCACAGGAGTACGGACCCAGACCTGACGCTTTACTTTCTGCCGAGGAGACCTTACCCACTGAGCATCACTGATTATCTCTAGCGATGGATACTTTAGCTGACCTCTTATATCATCACCTTATTTTATATTGGTGATTTTACTATTCTCTCTTATTTTAGTTTTGATATAGTCATTGGTAGTGGATTTGTCTCCACCCGACTATCATTGTTGGATTATTCAGACTCTTTATTCTAGTTTAGTTATATTCTTTTCTGTGACTTGTTGTGTGGATGATATTAGTATTACTGTATTATGGTATCCATATATTAGAGTTTCCATATACATACGGCTGGCATGCTTACGTGTTTCTATTCCTACGTATTTTGGGACTGGGACGTGACATATTTTTTGTGGTGGCCCATGCAGGTCAAGAGCATATTGTATCAGTTACGTTACTATACCGAGCAAGCCTGCACTAGGATTAGAATATAGGATCTCATCTACAATGGACTATGACTCATCTTCCTTCCAATCCGTTCTATCTAAATAATTACATCCTGCTTAATTCTTGTGCTTCCCTAATAGTTCCTTGAGTATAGTCTTATCCTAGAACATAGGAACCCTTGTTGTTAGAATAATAATTAGGGTAACGATCCTACCAAAAATACAACTAGAGTATTGACATATCACTAAGATAATAATATCTAATGAACCCTAGCACCCCTTACCTATAGATTGATTTACCATTAACCCTCGATATATGTATAAAGACTTGAGGGTAGTATAAAAACTACTAGAGTTAGTTAGAAATTTGACCATATTGTTTGATCCTAGTATTGAGGGACTACTAGAAATCCAAGGTTGAATATTAGGACTGAACCAAACTTTCATAAGTGAGATAGTATTAGAGAACTATAAATTTAGATTCTTATCTTGATATTAGCAGACAGAACCCTAGGAGGCCAAGAGAAATAAAATAACATTTCCCTAGTTTCTCGCCTCGAACATAGAGATTAGCAAACCACCTTCCCCTTAGAAAACTATGATATTATCTAGAGTCTTTCTATTTAAATTCAATCTTGTTCCTCTAAAAATTTAGCGCTCGCTATTTGTGCGACGACTAATTATGTTCTCCTTTCCTTTCAACTCCTGCCACCTAACCTTTCCATTCTTAATATTAACTCTTTTGTTCTATGAGCACTATGATTAAGACCTAAGATAACCATTACCTATAGAGTTTTATAATAGGATACCCTAATAATTACCAATATCTTTTCTCGTATACCTTAATAGAAGTTTCTACTTTATCCTTAAGATGGTACAATATTAGTTAATTCTTTTAAGTTGGGTAGTCTGTCTCACAACATAGTATCATATAGTCCTCTTGACCCATTGATGAAGTATAACCGAATGACACCAACTATAGACTTGTATAAGAAAATAGTATTTATTCAGACAGTAGAACTTAGAGGTCCATAACCCTATTTGGTCGATTTACAACTTAGACAAGGAGTTAGTATGACAACTGTAGAGACTGTAGAGTCTTATCTTCTTTATGAATTTGAATCATTTTGTACCTTCTTTAATCATAATCCAGCGTAATTATATATTTCTGTACTACCTTGACTTATGCCGCTATTATAGCCCAGTTTTGTAAGCTTACTCTTTTATCGAGCTTGATCATGATATATGTATTATTGGGTATACATACTAATATATTTTAGAATCAGTGTATCATGGTCTGATCAACCATAGTGCGCTTGGTTCGCCCCCCGTAAGACTACTTATGTGGATTGAGATAACATTGACTTAGCTTCTTAGACAAATGTACTTGCCCTCTAGACATGTCTGAGTGTATCATATCGGTTACATACTGTACTGATACGAGCATGCGAATAAAAAAATTACCAAATAATATTTTAATCCACAACTGCCTTGACAATTCCCATTTGAATTCTTTAAACGTCTTGATCCCCATACTTATATCCTATTACCTCCCTCTTGAACTCTTTATCATTGTTTTCCGTCTTCCCTTATTTCGGAAAGACGAAACCTCGTGCTTAGTATAAGTTGATACACTAGATATATCCCATAGGCTAATCACATGACTTGGTGACACTCTTTTATAATTAATTAAGGATATATCATAGGTGATATATTTGGTGTTAAAACTTTTGAGGATTGAATAACATGATTAAATAATTAGAGAAATATTTTCTTAGATGTACAGCCTTAGGTGATAGATGGGTAAATTCTAAGTTGGGTAGAAACCGCATTGTTAAAACTTGAGATAAATTCTTTTAGACTGTGACCAAGTGAGATTATATAGAGAGAAACCATGCCTTATTTTAATTTCGAGGACAAAATTATTTTAAGTTGGGTAGATTGTAAACCCCTCACCCAAAATTAGGCCTACTTGGCTTAGAAAAAGAAACTAGGTCTAGTTTGCACCCAAATAGAAATAGAACATGATATTTAAATTAATTTTGCAATAATTATATCACTTAGCGCACCTTACCGTTGCTTCGATAATTGGAGCACTACACTAGCCATTACCTTTCTACAAATTTTACACTCTTGCCCTAGACATGATCGCCTTCTATTCTGACCTCGGTGTAACTTATAATTATACTCTCTTGTGCTATATTTTAGTCGCACAACATTCTTCGCAGACGTTCATATTTAATTCTAAATAAATTCAACTTTGTACCCTGTGCGTTGCAGTCAAAATTGGAGACACAATCTTGACTCGTTTTGTACAACCCAATTAATGATAATATTCTACTCTGAGCCCTCTACGTCCATGATACTTCTGTCCTACCTAATTTTATCCCCATGTACTTCTAATTAATTTAAGAACACCTTGCGCATTAATTTTAATTAAATTAATTCCATTTTCATCTTTGTACAATTTTCCTAATTGTTGGGCATTTTTATTTAAAAATGTATTAAGGTGTCCACACCATTGGACAATACATGAAGAAATATATTTTACCCTTCACATGAATTTTTCCCATAATTTTTGAAATATGCAACGCAACATTGCTCCCTCATTTAAACCTAGACTTGCATTTTAAACAATGCAATTATAGTCCTCCAAACATCCCCTTGTGAGGCCAAGGCCCAACCCCAAGAGGATGTTGACCAAGCCCACCTTCCTAGGTCAACCCCAAACCTAAATTCTACATGTATATATAATAAAAAAATTCCTTTAACTTTTTCAACACAACACCCAAAACAATACCTAGCCGAAATACCCAACCTTCCCTGTTCACCATCCCCCTTCCTTCAACTCCGACCGACCCTCACCAGAGTTCACACCCCCTCGCCGAAGAAAATCGTCCGCCGTTCTCCTACACACGACAGCCACACTCGCCATCTTCGCCTGCGCCGGAGTCGAACCGCCTGCTGCCATCTTCACCCAGCCGACTGTACGAGCGACCCCAAGCCGTTGTGCTCCGTAAGCCTCGACCTCCATCTCCGCTCACTACCATCACCATTAACAGCACCATCCCCGTTCCCTCTTCCTCCTCCTCAGCCTGACCTCTGCTGCTGCTCACCGCCGGCATCACCAACACCACCACACCACCACCACGACCACCACCATTCCCTGACCTCTCCTTCCCTCCTACGCCTGAGCACCGAGCAGCCTTGCCGGAGCTTCGACCCGAGCCTCCTCTTCTCCTTCCTCCCGGAACTCCTTCTCTTTCCTCCCGACCCCGCTGCTATCGACTACATGACGGCAACCATCGACCACCGCACGACTCGTCGACCTCTCCTCCACGTTCTCCTTCCCCGCCGAGAAGGAACCACCCATCTCCTCCGTCTTCCTCCCCGCCATTAACATCCACCACCTTGTCCCAGTCTGAACTCCCCCGTACGACTTCCTCTTCCTCCTTCCCGTTCTCCTCATCACCCGAGCCGCCTGCACGCCATCTCCTCCTCGCTTGAACGTCACCAGAACCATGACCTCACCACGCTACACCACCACTTGGTCGACCCCGGCCTTCTCCCCCTGAGTTCCTCCTCTCCTCCCTGTCATCAACTCCTCCTCCCTACTCCCTGTCATCCTACTCTCGTCGACACCCCGGTCGACCACAACCTGCCCCCTCTTCCCTGTCCACCACCTATCACCCCCACTTTCCAGCCTTCTCCGCCTTGGCCGGACCTCCCCTCTGGCTGGAGTACAATCATCACAACTATTAATATAATAACCATCACCATCATCATCTTATTATCACCCCATCATCATCATCAATCACCACATCATCATCCTCGTCATCACCATCATCCCAATCATCATCCACATCATCACCATTACCCCTATCATCATCCTCGTCATCCCCATCATCCCCATTATTATCTACATCATCACCATCACCCCTATCATCATCCTCGTCATTATCATCATTACCAATCATTATTATCATAATTATCACCATCATTATTACCCTTATTATCGTCGTCATCATGGACCCGTCAGCCTAGCCGAATACAACCTGCAACAGTCACCCCCGATTTCCGTGCATGTGCACGCTAACCCCGGAGATCTATTGGATTATTCTGCCTAACTTTCGGAGCAGAATATTAGGACTACATAGCTTCTTGCCAGGCAAGTATACCTTGCCAAATTGTTTATAGTAATTTGCATGCTTATTATATTTCTGTATATTCATTGCATGTGTAGTTTCTTTCAGTCATTACTATATATTAGATATATTGACACACACTTGACACTTAGTATCATGAGAGGACAATAAGTAGGCGTATGGGCTATAACCACTCTGGAAAACCGTAGTAACTAGCACGCACTATGGTAGTCATGTCCGATGGTCGCTTCTCCCATGATATGTCGAATGATGGTGTCACGAGGGTTGCTACCCCCGTGGTTTGACGGCTATTGATGTTCTAGACGTGTGTGTGAGTTGTGAGATTTAGATCGAGTAGCCTACCCTTGCCCATACGTCGAAAAGTTTTCCTTATTTGTATTTATATTGATTGTCTTTTACAATGTACTTATATATTTTCAAATATTATGCATGTTCACTGTATTCTATTGTCTTGCTTCCATATATCTTGTTATGTACCTCTGAGGACGTGGTCCCTTGCCAGGTATAGACGACCATGAGTATCCGTAGGAGTACGGACCCGGACCTGACGCTTTTCTTTCTGCCGAGGAGACCTTACCCACTGAGCATCACTGATTATCTCTAGCGATCGATACTTTACTGACACTCTTATATCATCACCTTATTTTATATTGGTGATTTTACTATTCTCTCTTATTTTAGTTTTGATATAGTCATTGGTAGTGGATTTGTCTCCACCCGACTATCATTGTTAGATTATTCAGACTCTTTATTCTAGTTTAGTTATATTCTTTTCTGTCACACCCCAGTCCTAAAATACGTAGGACTAGGACACGTAAGCATGTCAGTCGCATGTATATGGCAACTCCAATATATGGAAACCATAACACATGCATACGCTGTAATATGAATATCAAATTCACAAGTGGTATAAACTATCTCAAGTCACAGGCGTAATCTAAATCTCATCCACAGAAAACATAAATAGATAAATGAATAATATCTATGAACTAGATCTCAATATAAAGTATCTAAAGATGACAGTCGGATGGAAACAAATTTACTGCCGAACTAGAATATAAAAGTGCAACACAATAAACACAATATAAGAAAATCAGCTAACAATCCCGGGGCTCGAAGGGAAGACTTCCTCGAAATATAGGTAACCAGTCCAGATCTGCGCTCCTACGAATACTTATGAATAGATACACCTAAAAAGGGACTAGGTCCTCAGAGGGACATAAAAAGATACATAAAAGAATGCCAATAAAGTACTGAAATAAATATCCAATGGGGTCGCCTAACCATCTATGTGAATGCAGTTTGAGAACAACTTTCCAACAAGTGGGCTATCTGGCTAAAAATGGGATTGGCGTGACTCTCTCAGAGAATCAGGGGCCTACAAAGCATGTCATCTTTTGAACGGCAGAGGCTGCCTGATAATATATAATATATAGGGTCATCACCGCCCGTATCTCCAGCGGAGCTTCCGAGTTACAGAAGAAAAAAGTACAAAAGAGCCCAAATGTCTTACTTGTTGTTCTCCCCACCCCATGCTCTAAGTATGTCACATCCATGATACGATTTGGTTCATAGCCTATCTTTCGTACCATAGCCCAATCTGCAACCAAACAAGGACAAGGATTGGACCACCGTACAACAATAGGCTATGTCCATGGACCACTAACTTTTAAGTCCTCTAGCATTCAATATTTCTATCAGCAGTTATCCCTAATGCACGGCCCATACGTACAGGAGGCCAGACCTGTCACGCATTCAGTGATCTATATGAGACTCACACTCGTGTAACAGCTGTGTCACGGCCAATGAAACCTAATGATGCTTCCTTGGACGCGCATTTTATATATAGCAGTTAAAATATATGAACTAATGACAGGAAATAAAGATGCATGCAACACATAGAATATGAATAACAGTACAATGGCAAGGTATACTTGCCTCGCAAGAGAGCTACAAAATGTAACGTCCAGATGTCAAACACACAGGATCAGAAGCTACGGTCTCAGAATGAACCTCTCCGGATGCTGAAATAAACATCACCAACATTCTCAGAATAAGCAAAATAGCTAGAAAATACTACCCTTTCGTCCAATTTGGACACAGGGACAAAACGGTAATTTTGGATCAAAGCGGGCTACAAATTAGGCCCACTTTGCACCAAAAAGCGTGCTAGGGGTAAAGGTCTCTAAATGGAATAAATTATAGGTCAAACAAACTCTAAATGTCAGTACGAACTCAAAGGTACGTCCAAAAGTGGATTTCGGTGAGGCGAACATAATTTCAACCAAAAAATCAACTGTAGGGCCCGCCAATAGGCAACTTCGTCAACTATCTCAGAATTGCTTAAAAATTGGGTCACAGGACCAGCGCGATACCGCGAGTCCAGTGGCGCAAGTTTCGTCGCATTCTGACGAGCGTGCACTAAATGGCGCAGGATTTTGAAAAGTCGCAACACGGGAAATATTTACGGATACGGGTTGATTCTGACGCACACACGCATCTAAATCAGTTTTTACGAAAGCCCACATGTCTGGGTATACTGTGCGCACCTCTTGATACACTTGGTACACGATGGGACAGTCCCATTTGGCGGGGCGCACTCCGTATCGCAAATTCTGAAAGTTATAAAAAACAGGTTTTTGGGTTTTTCTATCTGATTTAATTCTACACACAACAACTAATAAATTATTATATTTGACAGAAAATAAACTAGGTTAGGTGGTCTTCGCATACCAAAAAGAAAAACCGAATTCGGATCTCTGTGGTGGGAGATATGAGTCCGTCAACATGGGTAGTTACCGCAGTTTTCTGCGATCCCACAAGTTGTTATTTTTTGCCAACTTGGTTGCTATTTTCGCCTAGGGTTACGCGTTGTTTGAGGTAAAATAATGTACAGTATTGGAAGGGGGATAGGTAATGAATGTACCGGTAAAAATGGGATAGAGTTTGGTCGAGCGACGCGACGTGAAATGGCGCGTGAAGGAAGGGTCTTCGCTGCCTGTTTCAGTGCGGTGTGCTCGCGGGGAAACGCGGCCTGCGACACGGCGCTTGGACTCCAGCGACGGTGCGGCGGACGTCAGGTCGGCGCGGGAGGCGGCGGTCGAGTATAGGTAAGGAATATATTAGGGTTTGGGGTTCTCTAGTTATATAAATATATATATATATATATATATATATATATATATATATATATATATATATATATATATATATATAACGAGCGGGGGGTATTCTCATCCACGGGGGAGGGGGGTTTCTTTGCAGCCGCTGCTGCTGATTTCTAAATGGGTTGGGTTTAGGGTTTAGGTCTAAACGGGTTGGGTTGGTAAAGCGGGTAGGTTAGGGATTAGTTAGGGTTTAGATTTCATTAAGGTTTTATTTCTTTTTCTTTCTTTTTCTTTTCTAATTCTATTTTTATTTCTATTTATTTTTAAATTCTATTTTCCTTTCTTTTTTTATTATTATTTTCTATTTAAACTACATATATATATATATATATATATACATAAAAAATTCTAGAAATTATATTAGTGCATACCATTAATTTAGCAACTTTCCACATGGTCCCCTACATGGAAATAATTAAGGAAAATTTATAATTGCTACATAAATCCCCCTAAATGCACAACACCTATAATAAAAATTAAATAAATTTTATTTCCTCTAATTAGCTACTAATTATAATAATTCAATTAAATAATTAATTAAAAAGATTAATACGGTTTATAAAATTAGGGGTTTTATATTTTCTGTGACTTGTTGTGTGGATGAGATTAGTATTACTGTGACTTGTGATAAAATAGATACCACATGTGAGTTTTATTCATATTACATCGTACGTGTGTATTATGGTATCCATATATTGGAGTTGCCATATACATACGGCTGGCATGCTTACGTGTTCCTAGTCCTACGTATTTTGGGACTGGGACGTGACACAGCTAGTCGAACAAATCATCAATCCGCGGTAGGGGGTACTTGTTCTTGATAGTCAAAGCACTAAGGACTTTGTAATCAATACGCATACGAAATATATCCTTCTTCTTTGGTACAAACCATACTGGTGCTCCCCAAGGTGATGTACTAGGACGGACAAATCCCTTGCTCTACAACTCCTCTAACAATAGCTTCATCTCATCCAGTTCCTTCTTCACCAACCGGTACATATTTGAAGATAACGACACTGCTCCGGGCACTAACTCAATAGTGAACTCTACCTCTCTATCCGACGGTAGGCCTGGTAACTCATCAGGGAAAATATCCTCGAACTCTGCAACTATCAGTGGGGTTGCCGTCTCCATAGCCATGTAAGCTTCAGTTGTCTTCCCTACTCCACGCTCGATGGTCCTCCATATATACTCAAACTCTGGTTGATCTGGCATTCTAAAAATAATTCTACCCCTCCGACAATCCAGTACGGCATTGTACTAGCTCAACCAGTCCATGCCTAGCACAACGACAAAGTTTGGCATTGGGAATACAAAAAATTAAGCTCTTATCTCCCGGCCATACACGACTACCAAGCACGTTCTAATAGTGCTGGTAATCGGTATGATACCTTCTCCGGTAAGAATCTTCCAACTCTTAGGTAAGGGAGAAGTAGCTACTCTATGCATAGCTATGAAACTAGTAGATATGAAAGATAGTGTTGGACCAAAATCAAATAATGTACTCGCAGGCAATGATACAACTAAAATGGTATTGTGATAGCTTTCCCTTCTGGTTCCTCTTTAATCGCTGCTAGTGCAAAGGCCTGCTCGCATCTCTGCCATCCCGCCTGCTGTCTGGCTTGATCAAACTGTGCCTCCTGTGAGGCCAGGGGTGGTCCTCTCTAAAATTCTCTGGGTGCTGGTGGATGTTGACTTCTTATCGGAGGTAGTATCCTCAGAACTTGTGCTACTGGCCTCTGTCCTGTCTGCGGTGTTGCATCCCTGCGCTGTGGGCAATCTCTTACAAGATGTTGACTCACTCCATAAATCATGCACAATCCAAGCTTCTTCCAGCAATCTCTGACGATATGTCCCTTCTTGCCACAATGGTGACAAGTTGAAAGCTTTTTGTGCTGTATGGTACTACCCTCTACTGTGTCTACACTCCCAGACGACGAATCGGTCCTCCTACTCCGGGCTGAGCTCTGGCTGGTATGGTCATCCTGGAATGCCTCGATCCTCTGCCAATAGCCTCCTGGATCCTAGCCTCTGATAGAACCTCCTCGTAGGAGATCCTCGCCTAGATGGTAGTTTACCTCTGCTTCTCAAAAGTCAGGCCATGATGGATTCTTCTGGCCTTCTCCAGGTTATTGGGTATCAAGGTGGCACCAAATCGGCTAAGTCGACTAAACTATATGTCATACGCGTCTACGGTCATATTCCCTTGCTCCAGGTGCAAAAACTTGGAGTATAACGCATTCCTAACCGTAGCCGGAAAATATTTCACATTGAAGTACTCTAAAAACTACTCCCACATCTCTTCTTGCCTACGCTGCGCTCTATAGAGTCCCACCAGTGATAGGCGTTACCTTTCTGTTAGGACCGTATTACGGTCATCCAAAGGTCTGGATATAGCTGAAAAGCCTCCAGTAGCATCTCCATATTGGCGACCCACTCGAAGAACTCCTCTACGGTTTTACTGCCCAAAAAGGTATCTGGGCCCATCTGAGGAGACTCTCGAACAGAACCAGCTGGCTGAACAGGTATAGGTGCTGGTGCAGGTGTCCTCTTCAAAACGGCCATCAAGCTATGTCTCAAAGTCTCGGTTTGATGCCACTACACCTGCATCATAGCCTGGAAGAACTCGAACATCTGTGGCTGTCCCTCTGGATGTGGCATCTGAGGTAAAAAGGGTGGAGGTGGTGGTAGTGGGACCTCCGGCTGTGCTGTAGGTATCTCCTCAGATGTCGGTCTCTCGGGTTGCGGCATCGGCGTAGCCCTCGAAGTCTGAGAAGTCTGGCCCTCGTGCTGGTACATCGGCTCATCCTGAGAAGTCTGGTACCAATGTATTAGCGGTGCTTGTGGGATCATCGGGGCCTAGGGTAGTGACTGCTCGCCGGGTGGTCCCTGAGATATCTTCTTCCTCGGTGCGGTGGCGGATGGCACTATGGTACTGTATGCCTCGTGTCCGCTGTGCAAGTTTATCTCTCTGTATGAGATGGAATTACAATAAAAGAGTACAAAAAACAAGCAAACAGGATGCAGATATTCATAAATACGAAGGAGGTTCAAAGACGTAATCAAGGTGGATAAGATCTAGTAATTTCTATCCGTGCAGGCTCGCTGGACATGATACCATACCACAAGCGATAAACACATACCTGCATGGTCCGCCAATAAAACTATGTCATGCCCCAGTCCCAAAATATACGGGACCATGCCACGTGGCAATGGCCAGCTAATACGACTCCGAGGGATTACCCAAATTAATAGACCCGACGAAGTATACTACGCTGTCCTAAAATACTAACAAGTCTAAAATACTAACATACATCATGTAATGTCTAATCTCATCCACAAATATAAATAAGGAGTACTGAAATAAATATTGGAAAGTAAGCGCAGAGTCTGAATATCATAGTAAATTTGAAATATGTCTGATGGGAACAAACCCACTACAATGATAAAATAAGAGTACGAAAGGGAAAATAAGAGAGTACGACTAGAGCATCGGCTAACTAGATAAGGATGCTCCAGTCCTAGGTGGAAGGCCTACCAGTGATCAAGGGAACTCTGATGGCAGTACCCCATGCTCCTTCTCGGATGCGTACCTCGTCTCTTGCCCGGGCCCGTACACGGTAGGATAGTAAGCCTCCTCCAAATCAGGAAGGAAACTAGGTGCTCAAAGGGACGTAATAAGATACAAAAATATATGCCGTATATAAATACTGAAAAAAATAAAAGGGTGTGCTAACCATCTAAGTGAATGCAATATGAGGACAATCTTGGTACGTATGGGTAGGTATTGGCATAACGTCCATCATTCCGAAGAACGAGGTATCTGTAAATATATACGTCAGTATCGCTCTAAAGAATACAGTATTTGAATAAAGAAAGTCATTGGATCCGTAGCTCATCTGGATACTACAAATCCAATGTGTGTATCTCATATGCCTACCAATTGTCCTCTCCGTCCAATACAGATATACAACTTGAACACACGACGTGCATACCACGTAACTACATGCCAAGTCTCAATTAATTAGATAACCCTAATTACGCACTAAACCGTAATGCATGTCACACGCACCGATAGCTAGTCGAGTACGCAAACTCATATCTCAACATGAGTTTGTCATCATGATACGTGTAAAAGTATTAGGGTCTAGGAAGATATCAAAATATCCTCACAATGGTAGGTGAGTCAGCTAGTGACTAAGTCAAAATACTACACATTGATGCATTCGTCGACTGCACCTGAGTCATTATCGGACGCACACAGTTATATGTAATATTGCAACAAGATATCTTACAACATTTATAATTTAAATTAAACAATAAATCAGGCAAGGTATACTTGCCTGGAACTCCGATGTGCACAAGTAAGAATCCGAAACCCGCTGCCAAGGTAGAATCATCTTGGATGCCTATGAATAAATAACAATAAATATTAATCACTATATTACACTATGCTAATCATGTACACAACTATAACTTACGCAACGTCATGAGTTACGCAGATACTAAACCAAATAAATGTTTTAATTAAATATGTTGGCTAAGGTTGACTAGTCAAGGATCAAGGGGTTAGGGGTACACTTAGTCTACTAGTCTACAATATTTACAAGTCATCCTATGGTATTAATTCTCACATGTTACATTCACGGTCACAGCTAGGATTCGTGTAGGTGCTAAGTTATACAACTAACACAGGAGTACTAGGTATCCTACTTACTAAGAGTTTTAGGATGAGTTCGATATTGGTAACCCACTATGTCTCCATGTATGGATACGTCATGTCCTCAGATACTGTGCACAACTAGACAGTTGACTACCAAAATACGTTATAATTATAAATAACGTATAACACTAAACGCATGTCCTAGATATTAGGTTAGTGTGTATAAGGACAGTTTAGTCTAACACTTAGGGTAAATACAATTATATACTAACTAACTAACTAACTAGTTTTTCTATGAAATAATTACTAACAATAATCACTATACTAAAATATGCACATAAAAATACTAGGTATAAATATTAGATATTAGGTTCACACATCAATATTTATCCATGCAATAATCAAGGAGGAGGAGTACGTGTAAACCTTAGTAATCGTGGTCGATGGGGGGTGATCGGCTCACTGCTCGAGGATGGCCGGACTACGACGGGGGGGGGGGAGAGGTGGTGCTCCGGCCGAGCACAATGTAGTAGCAGCAACACTGGCAGCAGCTGCGGTAATGGAAGCAGCTTACAGCGGCAGCCGCAGGGTCTGTCATGACTCGCACCCGGTGTAGGGATGCAAGTCGGGAACAACGCCCAGCCTACGCCGCAGCATCGGCGGTAGAACGCTGTCTTGGTCAACTATAGTATCTAATTATCTCACAAAATGTATAATCCTCCAATAATATCTCAACTCCAAGAAGAGTAATCAACTTAATTCAACACAATACTCAATCACATTTTTATGGCACGAGAGGATATCACAGAAGTCTAACATAACTAAGCAGTTAAAAATATAACAACAACAAATAGAAATAATATCCAAACACAAATATATGCCGAAAACAAATTCGGTATCAAAATGCTAAAGAGAACTAACTATGCTAACTAGTGAATCCGGCTAAACCTCTCGACAGTCACTCCAGAACTAGTGGGTCCAAGTCTGCACCATCTATAGGCTGAGGTCCGTAGTATGTCGGACACCAATCTCCCGGATCCTCTGAAAAATGTTTTCCAGTCAGGAATGGAGCGAAGTACAACCCAATAGCAGTTCCAATTAATTGACAAAAACTATAAAGCAGTAGAATAGAAGATTCTATCTACGATGAGGATATAACTGATAATCAAGAACAATGAGAGAATAGGCAATACTAACAACATAATATAATTAATGCGTACAAGAATAAAGGAATGAACTAGAATGTCAGAATAGAATAAGGTAATTAATGAACTGAATAATGAAATCTACAATAACTATGTGATTTGAGATACTAACTAAATATGTGATCGGCCTGGGAGATTCAATGATTACACTAAGGAGCTAACTCAACCATACGTGAATTGCATGGTTAGTTAGTAGCCAATGATTACACTACTAGCCGATAGTTTCTTGATCACATATTTAATTGGTATTTCCCCCGCCCCGACTGATATGATGGATCGAATCATGACACGTCACTAGCCAATGTATCCAATGTTTAATCTACAATATTCAATGTTATCCAATACCAACAAGGACAGTATCCGATACCATCTCCATAATCAAGGTAACATCCCATGACTGACGATCCAATAACAATACCAATCCGTGTACCATCGTGTCAAGAATCATAAGTAACTTTTCTAAATACTTAAATTATAGTGGTAATCAAATAATGGAAACTATCAGAGAATGTACTCGCCTGTGGTCTAGAGCAAATGATGAAAATGATGTCCAAGCTGGTGTCACAGACCTATATATAAAATATTGTATTAATACAAGTTTTGGGGAAGAGAAATAAATTAAACTAGTCAATTTCTAGGTCATAAAACTATTTCTAAGTCAAAAGTCAAACTAGGTCAACTCTAAGTCAACTATGGTCAACTATAGTCAAATTATGGTCAACTACCTATTTCTAGGTTGCATGAGTCTAACTCAAAGATATTGGGCTCACACACTATGAATCTAGGCTATATAAACTAAATCTTAGGATACTAAGATACCGTATCTCAGGATACGCAAATAAGGGATAAATATAACACATAAGTACATATCAAACAATATTATATATATAAAATCCTAATTACAAATGCTAAATGGATACCTTAGTTTTGAACCAACTTGGTATCGCAATACTAAACCTCTATCTTGATATCAAAACCCAATACCTTGATTATCCTCCAATACCTTGATACTTACCTTGGCATCTCAAGGTAATTGCCAAAATCTCATATATATACTAACTATCCATCAATAATTACATATATCAATCCAATATAACTATAGTATGTACTAATAGAATAATACTAACTACCAACTACATACTAACTATTAATACATATATACGTACATACATACCTACAAATATATAATATATAAAACATACTCATAACAATTGATAACTAAAATATACTAACTATTCTAATAAATTTATATGCTACAACTAAATATATACATATATAGTATACTATAATACAAATATAGCAATTAGGAACATATTTATATATATATTAATTACCATATATATATATACATATATATCTATATATATATTAATATCTAATATATTAAAAACTGTCAAACTGTCGCTAAATACCCTGTCCACTGTCACAGAAAGCTGCTGTGTATATAGATACACTACAGTTTTTGTGACAGTTTCCTGCACTGTCACTAAAAACTGTCGCTGAAGCTCTGATACTCTGCTGATACACTGTTATTTTTGTGACAGTTTTCTGCAACTGTCGCTAACTGCTGTCGCTGAAAAGCTGCTATTATTTGCATTTGTTGCTGCTGTTGCGATACTTCTGGCTCGCTGCTGTCGCTGAAAATATATGTATATATATATAGAATATATATATAAATACATATATATAACCCACCATATATATTTATATAATATATATTTAAATACATATATATAACCAACAATATATATTTATACAATATATATATAAAACTATATATAACTATACATACACTTATACCTAGTAAATTGTATAAAATACCATATAGTAACATACACACACACATATAGTAATATGTATATATAACGATACATATATGTATACATATATATAATCATACAATAATATAAATACATAACAATATATAATATAACTATATATATAACCACATATAAATATATCTATTATATTATATATACATATGCTACCACTTATAAATATATATCTACATACATATATATATATATAAATAATCATATAATAAATATAAATAATCTAATTACTTAATTAAACATACACATATATTATATAAAACATATACATATATTTATATCCCTAACATATATTATAACATATATATTAATGCATGTAGAAGAAAGCTACATAATATATATTCTATTAATACATATATAATACATAGATCTATGATACAATAAACACTATAATAAATATACATAATACATATATAATATATATAGATAAATACACAATTATAATTCAAGAATTAAAGCACAATTAATTAGATCTACACATAAACACACAACAATTAGAGAGTATCACACCGTATCCCACTAGATCTAGGATACGCATGCGACACGAGTCCACCACACATCCAATTGTACCCCGAAGGACACAAACAAATCACATATAATATTTATGAACAAAACAAAGTGTCAAATATAGATCTATGTGTCCGTGTCAAAATACGACATGTACAAAGTCCCGTGTCGGAGGAAAAACTATAAAAATAACACGTATCACCAAATTATTGGGATACGACCTACACGTACCCAATTGTGGACACGACACTAGCCCCAAACACATAAAAATATGCCAAATTGATCTATAGGATCAATTGACACACACAACAAAAGTTATTTTCGGAATTCCCCCAAAATTGACACAAAAAGTACCATAACTTTCTCCATAGGTCTCCTATGAATACAAAACAAAATCCTATGGGTAGTACATACATATGGGTTGATTATTCATAATTAAATCTCAGATTTAGAAGCTATTTTAAGGGGAAAACTGAATTATACCTATTGGGAGATGGATTTCCAATGAAACCTCCAAAATTGGTGAAATTGGCCTCCAACTTGTAGATCCTTGCTCCTCTTTGTAGATCCTTACTTCCTCCTTCTAGATCCTTACTCTTCTAGTCTCCAATGGTAATTTGGAAAGTAATTGGGTGAAAATTTGGTAGGGATTTGATGAAATTTGGTTGAGGAAAATTCTAGATCTAGATTTGGAATAAAAAATGAAGAGAGAGAAAGTTTTCATCCCCTTTATATAGGTCTCACTTGCCCCCTCCCTCAAGCTACTATGTAAAGTCTAAAATACCCCTTGGGGCCTCTCATGAAGAAATTAATTAAGGATGGAAGCTTCTAGTCTAATGGTTTAATTAATTTAATCATCCTCCTAATTAATGGGCTTTATAGTTGGGCTAAATTCTAACAATTAATACATGTTGGTCCATGAGTCTAAACTAAACTAGTTAGGTCAACTAACACAAGTCCAAAAAAATAAATATATCATGCTAATAATAAATAAATAATACAATAAATAAATATTTAACATGCACAATATTTAATTAATTATAAAATGACCAAAATATCCTTTTCTAGAAAATACGGTAGTGACAAGTCTATCCCCCTTAAAATAATTTCGTCCTCGAAATTTAAGGGTGATCGTACTCCTTCTAGGTCAAACCCCCAGCAATCATAGTCTAATAAGGTCTTATCTCACCAAGAACAGTCCTATGTAAAGAATAACATGCATGGTCTGGTCTTCACCTGTCTTATTACTCTTGTCTCTGTCAGGGTATTCTATAGCTACACTAACTATATAACACAAGCATCCAAAAGGTACTAAAGAATCAATCAATCAAAATAGATGAAAGGAACAGAAAGAAAGAACAAACTCTCTAACCCATCACCTGTAGTATTGGTCTCCTCGACCGTCATCGCAAATGCTCTGCCCTGCCGAGGTAGCTCCCTCTGCGGGTGATGAGCAATCTGTGGTGCTACAGGTGGCCTAACTCCACCTCTTTGGGCTCGATCTGCATCCTGGCCTGGACGTTGAAGTGTCCAGAGACAATCCTTTACCATATGCTCCGTTGATCCACAATGTAAGCATGCTCCAAGTCTCTTCCGACACATCTCCCAAGTGTGCCCAGTCTTCTTGCAATAGGTGCATTGAGGAGCTTGTTGCACCTGTCTCTGAGGCCGCTGTGGTATCTGTTGTACTGGAGCTTGTACTGGAGTAACAATAGGTTCTGGCATCTGATATTGCTGCTGATAGGCTCCGAATTGTACTGGAAACTGTTGTTGCTGGAACCGCAGCCTCTTTGCCGGTCCCGCACTGCTACTGTCACCCCCAAACATATCACGGTCCCTCTTCGGCTTCAAGTTCCACTCCCGCTCGACCTTGCGTGCCTCCGAAAGTATCTCAGAATACGTCTCGTAGAAAGACGGAATGAGAATCTTCACTTCCCAATTTAGACCCTCGCGAAAACGGATAGCCCGAACTTCTGGCTCTCTCACCAAGTACTCCGCAAATCGGCTCAGCCTCCCGAACTCTGCGGCATACTCCTCTACGGACATGCTTCCTTGTGTAAGGCTCTCAAATTGCCTTCTTAATTCCATTCTGTCCGTCCGAGCAAAGAACTTCTTCTTAAAGAGATCCTTGAATATCTTCCAAGACTGCCCCGCATCAGTAAGAATTGGCTCATTTCTGAACCAAGTGCGGGCAACATCGAACAGTTGAAGTCCTACCGCCTCAACCTTCAGATCCTCCGCAAGACGGGACACCTTCATGAGTCGCTCGATATCTTCAAGCCAATCGTCAGCATAGACTATACCTTCTGTACCCTTGAAAACTCGAGGCTCAAGCTTCTTGAAATTTTGAATGTTGCCTGGCATGATCTGAATATCCTGTGGCTGTGGAGGAGCCTCTTTCTGAACTGCTATTATTGCTATCTGATGGGCGTTTTCCATACTCTGCTGCATCAAATCTGACTGCCTGTGCTGGGCTTCTATCTGTGCCCTTTGTAATTCCATCATCTCTCTAAACAATGCAACCATCGGCACGGTATCTCCTGAAAATGGAGGTGGTAGAAGTCCCTCTGAAGCAACTGGAGTAGTCCTCGGAACAGGTGGAGGAGAACCCCCGAAGGCAGCCGAGACTCCTACGTGAACTGATGTCGTAGGAGGTACAAACCCTACTGCCTGAGTGAAAGATTGAGAGGTGGCAGACCTCGCAGAAACTGCTCCCGATCGATGGGATCTAGTCTTCGGCGGCATCCTGAAGACATATCGAAACAAAGGAGATCAATTCGACACAAGATAAGATATCATCAAGGAAGGACAAAAGTATGCAGAAGGAATCAAAAGTAGCGATTCAATTCAGATTGGAATTCCTAGTTGTGATTGAGTATCCCTCTCTCTTCCTAGTATCCTATGTCCTATATCCTATCTCAGGCTTGCAGTAGTACAACTAAGTCGTCGCACTACCACGACATCGCAATATTGCGAAACCTGACCTGCATGGGCCACCACTAAAAATGTGTCATGACCCGCACCCGGTGTAGGGATGCAAGTCGGGAACAACGCCCAGCCTACGCCGCAGCATCGGCGGTAGAACGCTGTCTTGGTCAACTATACTATCTAATTATCTCACAAAATGTATAATCCTCCAATAATATCTCAACTCCAAGAAGAGTAATCAACTTAATTCAACACAATACTCAATCACATTTTTATGGCACGAGAGGATATCACATAAGTCTAACATAACTAAGCAGTTAAAAATATAACAACATCAAATAGAAATAATATCCAAACACAAATATATGTCGAAAACAAATCCGGTACCAAAATGCTAAAGAGAACTAACTATGCTAACTAGTGAATCCGGCTAAACCTCTCGACAGTCACTCCAGAACTAGTGGGTCCAAGTCTGTACCATCTATAGGCTGAGGTCCGTAGTATGTCGGACACCAATCTTCCGGATCCTCTGAAAAATGTTTTCCAGTCAGGAATGGAGCGAAGTACAACCCAATAGAAGTTCCAATTAATTGACAAAAACTATAAAGAAGTAGAATAGAAGATTCTATCTACGATGAGGATATAACTGATAATCAAGAACAATGAGAGAATAGGCAATACTAACAACATAATATAATCAATGCGTACAAGAATAAAGGAATGAACTAGAATGTCAGAATAGAACAAGGTAATCAAAGAACTGAATAATGAAATCTACAATAACTATGTGATTTGAGATACTAACTAAATATGTGATCGGCCTGGGAGATTCAATGATTACACTAAGGAGCTAACTCAACCATACGTGAATTGCATGGTTAGTTAGTAGCCAATGAATACACTACTAGCCGATAGTTTCTTGATCATATATTTAATTAGTATTTTTTATGACCCGCACCCGGTTATTCGGACACGAGTGCGTGGGCACGTCCAGCCTACGCCGCAGTGTCGGCGGTAGTACGCTGTCTGGGTCATTTTCTGGGACCACTAAATGTCTATCTCATCCACAATAATAAACAGGCAAGAATAATCACAGGAATAAGAATGCTAAGATTTCATAATATTTAATCTGTGACAACTAAACCACAGTTAATACAAGCCAGAAGATAAATAGGGGACAAACCCGAGTATGTGCTGAAAGGAAATAAAATAATAACTAACTGGCTACTCCTCCTCAAAGGTAGTCTCCGGAGTGGGAACCGGCTCCTCAATGTGTCACCTGCTAACTCATAGGGGCCATAATAGGTAGGGGCAAAGTCCTCATCATCGCCTAAAACAACGAATCCAGTCAGGAAAGGAGCAAAGTACACAATGCACAACAAGATTAGACTAAATATTCATGACAATTAAAAAGAACTGACAGGTATCATGCTGAGGATATGTATAAATAAATAGTAACAATAACTAAGATTTAATTGCTGTAAGACAGGGACATGAGTAAAACAGGAACAAGGTGACAAGAAAATGAATTACAACCAGACAATAGGAACTATAACAAGACAAGAAACTATGTGTGTGAACTTGTGTATTTAGAATACCTAGTTGGCATATAGGGGTTTATAGGGTTAAACCGGCCGTCATAGACGGCTATTAAACAGGAATAATCGAGATCCGGCTGATGGACAGTCGTGTACCAACAGCTATTAATCATGGCAAGGGTCAGGGTAAACTACATGCCTTTCAGTATTCTCCCACCCGACATGAAAAGCAAGACATGAAATACAGTATCCAAGACATAAAATCCAGTATTTTAGCACTACGTGTAATCATCAAGGGTACTAGTAAAGCAGGGAATTAACTATCACAATATAAAGATTAAACTTGAAGTGCAGGTACTTGCCTGTTGTTTGGATCTGATTAATTTTGGCTCTTGGGGAATTTTCCAGAGATGAGTCCAAAAGCTGAAATAGACATTACCATCACGCTCAGAAGACGTCAAATAGCTAGAAATGCCTGTCCTTGGGTCCAATTTGGAGACAAGGGCAAAAACGACAGTTTCGGGTCAAAACGGGGTCCGCCGGTGGGCCCGCTTTGCACCGAAAAACGTATCCGGGTCAAAGGTCTCCAAATTCACCAAACTTAGTGTCAACAGGTCAGGAACGCTAATACGAACTCAACGGAACTTCCAGATTTGGAATGCGATGAGCCGAACACAAAATCGCCCGTCGAGCGGGGCCTGTGGGGCCCACGACACGCGATTTCGTCAACGTTCTCAGAATCGAACCAAACTTGACCCACAGGACCAGCGTATCGCTACGAGTCCGATGGCGCAAGTTTTGTCTCGATCTGACGAGTGTGCACGAAGTTAAGGTGAATTGCAGAAAAGGCGGATACGGGACGATGTCCGCAGATACGCGTTAATTTCGGTGTGCACGCACACCCGAATCAGCTTCCACGAAAACTCACACGTCCGTATCGATGATGCGTACGTATCTGTGAAGACCGCACGCGACCAAGTCGTCCCGTTTGGCGGAGCGTACTCAGTTCCGGGGTGAAACAGGGTCTGGTTTTTCCTGTTTTTGGATCGCGGTGTGCGATCACCACAGGACGCGATGCTCCGAACAGTTTATCCGGACACCGAGAGGGTCATACAGGCTTCACAACGCAATTTACGGAATTGAAAACGGAGATACAGGGTGCAAGATACGAGTACCTGAAGAGGCTCGAAAAACCGAATATTTTCGTATCCGTGTCGTGTCCGACACGACACGGAGAATTGGGATTAGGGTTAGGGTTCAGGGGTGCTTGGCCGGAGATCCGGCGGCTCGGGCGGCGGGGAAGGCCGGAGGCGGTCGAGGGCGGCACCGGCTTTGCTGGCGGGCACGGCGCCGGCGGCTGGGCGGAGCGGGCGGCCGGCGCTGAGCGGCGGAGGCGGCCAGAGGAGAGGGTGCTGCTGCTGCTGCTGCTGCCGGCGAGGAGGGAGGAAGCTGGGGCGCTGGCGGCCGGCGGCGAGGTGAGGGGCGGTGGACGGAGGCTGAGCCGGGCGGTGGCCGGCTACTGCTGCGGCCGCTGCTCGAGCTCGTCGTGGCCGAAAGCAGCCGGAGGAGAGGGGAGGAAGAAGGAGGTGGCGAAGGAGGGAGCTGCGGTGGCGGCGAGCGGAGGAGAGGGGATTTAAAGGGCAGGGCCGCGGGGCGTGGGGCCAAGGGAGGCGGCGGGCGGCTCGTCGGCGGAAGCGGCGCCGGACGCGGGCACGGCCGGAGGACTCGGGGGCTGGGGGAATGGGGGAGACGGGTTAGCGGGTCTGGGCGGGTCGGGTTCAGGCGGACCCGACCCGACCCGTTAGGGTGTTGGACTGGGCCGTGGGCCGGGCTGGGCCAAAATGGGCCGGAATAAAAATATAATTAATGATAATAATAATAATAATAATAATAATAATAATAATAATAATAATAATAATAATAAATAAATAAATAAATAATTATATAGTTTTTAGGTGTTTTAAACTAGGTCCGGGGCCCAATAAATTCCAGAAAAATTACCCTAAGTCCAGTTTTTCATTTTACACCCAAAAATATTATTTCCATAATATTTTAATATTATTTATTAACAATTAAAAATCAATTAATAATTTAAAACTCTAATTTTAATTACAGATAATTCCCAGAAAATTCCAGAAAATCGCAAAAAATCCCAATTTTAATATTTTTTGAAAAATCAAGGGCTTACAGTATTTCCCCCGCCCCGACTGATATGATGGATCGAATCATGACACGTCACTAGCCAATGTATCCAATGTTTAATCTACAATATTCAATGTTATCCAATACCAACAAGGACAGTATCCGATACCATCTCCATAATCAAGGTAACATTCCATGACTGACGATCCAATAACAATACCAATCCGTGTACCATCGTGTCAAGAATCATAAGTAACTTTTCTAAATACTTGAATTATAGTGGTAATCAAATAATAGAAACTATCAGAGAATGTACTCGCCTGTGGTCCAGAATAAATGATAAAAATGATGTCCGAACTGGTGTCACAGACCTATATATGAAATATTGCATTAATACAAGTTTTGGGGAAGAGAAATAAATTAAACTAGTCAATTTCTAGGTCATAAAACTATTTCTAAGTCAAAAGTCAAACTAGGTCAACTCTAAGTCAACTATGGTCAACTATAGTCAAATTATGGTCAACTACCTATTTTTAGGTTGCATGAGTCTAACTCAAAGATATTGGGCTCACACACTATAAATCTAGGCTATATAAACTAAATCTTAGGATACTAAGATACCGTATCTCAGGATACGCAAACAAGGGATAAATATAACACATAAGTACATATCAAACAATATTATATATATAAAATCCTAATTACAAATGCTAAATGGATACCTTGGTTTTGAACCAACTTGGTATCGCAATACTAAACCTCTATCTTGATATCAAAACCCAATACCTTGATTATCCTCCAATACCTTGATACTTACCTTGGCATCTCAAGGTAATTGCCAAAATCTCATATATATACTAACTATCCATCAATAATTACATATATCAATCAAATATAACTATAGTATGTACTAATAGAATAATACTAACTACCAACTACACACTAACTATTAATACATATATACGTACATATATACCTACAAATATATAATATATAAAACATACTCATAACAATTGATAACTAAAATATACTAACTATTCTAATAAATTTATATGCTACAACTAAATATATACATATATAGTATACTATAATACAAATAGCAATTAGGAACATATTTATATATATATTAATTACCATATATAAATACATATATATCTATATATATATTAATATCTAATATATTAAAAACTGTCAAACTGTCGCTAAATACCCTGTCCACTGTCACAGAAAGCTGCTGTGTATATAGATACACTACAGTTTTTATGACAGTTTCCTGCACTGTCACTAAAAACTGTCGCTGAAGCTTCTGATACTCTGCTGATACACTGTAGTTTTTGTGACAGTTTTCTGCAACTGTCGCTAACTGCTGTCGCTGAAAAGCTGCTATTATTTGCATTTGTTGCTGCTGTTGCGACACTTCTGGCTCGCTACTGTCGCTGAAAATATATGTATATATATATACAATATATATATAAATACATATATATAACCCACCATATATATTTATATAAATATATTTAAATACATATATATAACCAACAATATATATTTATACAATATATATATAAAACTATATATAACTATACATACACTTATACATAGTAAATTGTATAAAATACCACATAGTAACATACACACACACATATAGTAATATGTATATATAACTATACATATATGTATACATATATATAATCATACAATAATATAAATACATAACAATATATAATATTACTATATATATAACCACATATAAATATATCTACTATATTATATATACATATGCTACCACTTATAAATATATATCTACATACATATATATATATATAAATAATCATATAATAAATATAAATAATCTAATTACTTAATTAAACATACACATATATTATATAAAATATATACATATATTTATATCCCTAACATAAATTATAACATATATATTAATGCATGTAGAAGAAAGCTACATAATATATATTCTATTAATACATATATAATACATAGATCTATGATACAATAAACACTATAATAAATATACATAATACATATATAATATATATAGATAAATACATAATTATAATTCAAGAATTAAAGCATAATTAATTAGATCTACACATAAACACACAATAATTGGAGAGTATCACACCGTATCCCACTAGATCTAGGATACGCATGCGACACGAGTCCACCACACATCCAATTGCACCCCGAATGACACAAACAAATCACATATAATATTTATGAATAAAACAAAGTGTCAAATATAGATCTATGTGTCCGTGTCAAAATACGACATATACAAAGTCCCGTGTCGGAGGAAAAACCCCCAAAACAACACGTATCACCAAATTGTTGGGATACGACCTACACGTACCCAATTATGGACACGACACTGGCCCTAAACACCTAAACATATGCCAAATTGATCTATAGGATCAATTGACACACACAACAAAAGTCATTTTTGGAATTCTCCCAAAATTGACACAAAAAGCACCATAACTTTCTCCATAGGTCTCCTATGAACACAAAACCAAATCTTATGGGTAGTACATATATATGGGTTGATTATTCATGATTAAATCTCAGATTTAAAAGCTATTTTAAGGGGAAAACTGAATTATACCTATTGGGAGATGGATTCCTAATGAAACCTCCAAAATTGGTAAAATTGGCCTCCAACTTGTAGATCCTTGCTCCTCTTTGTAGATCCTTACTTTCTCCTTCTAGATCCTTACTCTTCTAGTCTCCAATGGTAATTTGGAAAGTAATTGGGTGAAAATTTGGTAGGGATTTGATAAAATTTGGTTGAGAAAAATTCTAGATCTAGATTTGGAATAAAAAATGAAGAGAGAGAAAGTTTTCATGCCCTTTATATAGGCCTCACTTGCCCCCTCCCTCAAGCTACTATGTAAAGTCTAAAATACCCCTTGGGGCCTCTCATGAAGAAATTAATTAAGGATGGAAGCTTCTAGTCTATTGGTTTAATTAATTTAATTATCCTCCTAATTAATGGGCTTTCTAGTTGGGCTAAATTCTAACAATTAATACATGTTAGTCCATGAGTCTAAACTAAACTAGTTAGGTCAACTAACACAAGTCCAAAAAAATAAATATATCATGCTAATAATAAATAAATAATACAATAAATAAATATTTAACATGCACAATATTTAATTAATTATAAAATGACCAAAATATCCTTTTCTAGAAAATACGGTAGTGACAGGGTCAGCTGTGGCGGGTTGCTGGCGATGGCAGGATGGCCGAGGTCAAGGGAGATAAGCGATAAAAATAAACAAAAAGGGAAGGCGGGTGGTGGCAGTGAGGGTGTGCTGGTGATGATGATGATAGTGTTGGTGATGGTGGTGTTGGCGATGGTTGTAACGATGGTGGCGGTGGTGAATGTAGTATGCCGGCGATGGTGATAATGGTGAGATGGCTGCAGTGGCGGAGGTGAGGTGGAACTGCTGTTGAGGGTGGCATTGTTGACTGGAGAAGGAAGAAGAAGGAGTCGGGAAAGAAACTGCTATCGGGGATGGTGGTGGAGAAGTCGGCGGGATGGTTGCTGGAGGAGGAGTATTGATGATGATGATGATGGGGGTAATAGTGATGATGGTGGCGGTGGAGATGGCCGAGGTCGAGGTCGGGGGAGGCAGGCGGAGGAGGAAGGTGGTCGGAGAAGAAGGGCTGCTGTGGCGGGTGATGAAGGAGGAGTAGAGGTTGATTTAGGGTTTCAGTTAGGGTAGTGAGAATGTGTTGTTGGATGTCGGTTTTTGGAAAGAGAGAGGTAGGTGTTTAAGTAGGAGAAAGAGAGGGGATGCTCCCCTTGGGATTAGGGCCGGGTGCAACTTTCTTCTAGGGATGAGGGAAGCTTCTACATGAAGAAGGAGTGGCTAGGATGATGTAGGTTTGAATGGTGGGTGAAGATGTAAGGAGAAAAAGTTGCATGTAGTACAACCAATAGAGGGGAAATTTGGGTGGACCAGTCAAAGAGGGGGTGAGTTTCTTCATGACTTGAATCCAATCGGAGGTGGACACCTCATTATATTTTTGCATAAAAGTCTCTAACAATTAGGAAATTGCACAAATAATAAAATTTTGGGATTGGATGAGAAAAAATACCATGTTTGGTATGATATAGTGGGTTAGAAGGGTGTGTAGTATTTAGTATGAACCTTGAGGGTGTGAATGGGTGGTTGGGTTGGTGTTGGGTCTAATTTTGGGTTAGGTTGGGTCCTTACACCAATTTTATTAAAATTAGTGTAAGTGGTGCTCTTTATTTAATTAGAAGTACATGGGATTAAAATTGGATGGAGCACAAGTGTCATGGATGTAGTAGACTCAGAATAAAATATTATCATAAATTGGGTTGTACAAAATGGGTCGAGGATATGTCGCCAATTTCAAGTAGAACGGACAAAGATGCAAAGTTAGATTTATTTGGATTTATAGATGGACGTTTGTAATGAATATTGTGCGACTAAAATGAAGCACAAGAGAGGGTATTTATGAGTTACACAAAGGTCAGAATGGAAGGCTGGCATGTCTAGAAAAAGCGTATGAAATTTGCTTGGAAGCAAATGCAATTGTAGCGCTCCAAATATCGAAGCAACGGTAATGTGCACAGAGTGGTACAAATATTGCACAATAAATCTAAAATAATGTGTTCTAATTCTAATTGGCTCCAAACTAACCCTAGTCTCTCTAAGATAAGTCAGTATGTTTTGTTCAACTATAGTTAGAATAATTTTGGTTATAGACTCTATGACCCAGAACTATAGTTGTGATAATTTTGGGTATAGACAATATGACCCAGTAGAAGAAAATCTCTACAGAAGATGGGACATGATATTCATCGAGGAATTGACCATGACTAATACTCAATATTTTGAGATGCCTTCTGATGTTGAGAAATAACATGAGTTAGAGTCATCTTGCTTCAAGTCATTTCTAGAGGATACTACAGAGAATCTAATTATGGAGGAGCCATTACATAGAGATGCTCTCAACCTTGTTCATTAGAATGCTAGTGATGATCAGGACAACCCTTAGGAGGAGGCAGTTCCTATAAGGAATGAGGCTATCAGTAGACAACCATTTTATTAAGGAGAAGAACGAGAGAGCGTCGACCATCCATGAGGTATTTACCAGATGAGTATGTGCTATTGACAGATAGAGGATAACCAAAAAAAGCTTTGATAAGGTGATGGAAAATGAATACATACATGGGTATATGCAGGCCATGCATGAGAAGATGAGTTTCTTACATGCAAACTCCACTTATAAGCTGATATGGTTGACTAAGGGTAAGATAACTTTGAAGAATCGATGGGTGTTCAGAGTATAGTAGAAAGAAGATGCTATTTCCCTCAATATAAAGCTAGGATTATAGTTAAAAGATACAGTTAGCAGAAGGGCATGGATTTTGATAAAATCTTCTCATCGATTGTCAAGTTGTCATCTAATCAGGTGGTGCTAGCGTTATGTCACTCCTTATCCCGTATACTTGGAATATACTCAAGTTGGGACACTTTTGCTCATATTTTTCATTTAGGCACACTTTGAGTATACTTCAAGTGCGCGGATGAGTGGAGCTTGGCGCACATTGGCTAGTATTGCTTGTGTGGTGGTGGTAAGTAGGTTGTGTGATTTGGATTTGTTGGAGAGATCCGATGGTTCACCATCAACCCATTGCCTATATGTATCCTTGTTCTTATTTCCTCTCCTCACTTGTTAATTTCGATTGTTTGCTCCTGGTTTTCTTCATAGGAAAGTACATATTGCAAAAATGAAGAAACTTGATCGACAATAGTTTTATTCTTAGTAATTATTGTTGTAATAAGTTTCTAGTTGTATTTTGAGTATAGTTAGTTTTTGGAGTTTTCATATTTGAGGTAGTTAATGCTTTTATCTTGATTTTATTATGAGGGTTTATATGAGTATATTTTTCTAGGGAATGATCTCCCAAAAAATAAGATATTTTCAAAAAATATTGTTTCCTGATTTTGAGCTTGGATTTTTCTTGATTTCTGGTTTTTGTTGCTTGAGGAATGGGGCATTGTCATAGTCTCGAATTTGAGCTCTGAGTGTATCAATAGTGGGTCACTTAGAGAAGAAGAACAGTAACAAGAAGTACACATGACAATTTGTACTATAGGAGTATTTTGAGTGTGTCCTGCAGTCCATGGATGCATGTTGAATGTGACCCGCATTCCATACTCGTGCGTACTTTAAGAGTACTGCCAATCTCTTGCAAAAGTATGTCAAGGGGATGAATCTTAGGAAAAATTATTCTTGGCACAAAACTATGTCAAGGAGATGAATCTTTTAGAAGATTTCAGCCACTGGTGCATAATCGATGTATTATTGAACGAACCAAGCAAAAGTGCACCAGTCTACTTTTTAGCGCAGTTTTGACCAACTTTCTTCTTTGTGCACTTTCTAACCAAATCAGCAGACTGGCGTACAATGGACACATTGTTCATTAACTATCAAAAGTACACCGCTCTTATACATATAACCCTTGGCGCATTTTCTGGACGCTCAACGGTTGGCGCACTTTCGATGAGTTAGTAACTTGACACACTTATTAATTTTTGGCGCCCTCTTGCTCGGTTCAACTTCGAGAAGCAAGCCTTGACTTTGGTATTTCTCTATTCATGAGGCCCTCGACTGTCGTGCCCTCGATTATCGTGTTGTCTGGGGACTCATGTTTTGTCTTATAATTGTTTTGCACTTGTAAAGTGCGCAACTTCTCTTACTTGTAACTCTTGCTTTGTGTGCCAGTTTGTCTGCATGTGTAGAATGCGCCTATTCTCGTAATTCTTGATTTTTGAGCCGCATCTTTTTGCTACTCTATGGTAGATTTTTTGTGCCATGACTTCTGTGACCTAGTATGATACGTTTGTGTGCCATATAGTTCCTTGCTTCGTATAGTGCTCCACAATTCCTTACTAACCTATATTGGCCATTGCAAAGTACGTCGGCCCATGATTTTTGTGATTGATTGTGCATGCATGGGTCATGTTGTGCACATGATGCCTATTTTAGATTAGTTGAGCTTGACCGTGATTGATGATCTATGACCCCAGAATTTGAGGAATTAATGAGGCATTCATGACCGTGAATCGATTATATGAGATAGAAGATTCCTAACTTGATCAAAACATGATTCATGTGACCAACTAATAGGTTTGGTATCCTGACTTGGTTATTGTATTTGTGCTGATACACTTGTCTTGCTCGCTTGTTTATAAAGGCTATATTGTACACCGAGGGTGGAACATTGGACAACATGTATACTGAACGTGACATGATAATTCATGCTCGGTGTATAATATTATATTCTTGAATTCTGGGCAAAAAAATAATAATGGGTCAGAACCAATGTGTGGCTAGGTTATTACTTGTTTGAATGTTGCATCTATATTTTGGTGAATCCATACTTGACTCCTTATATTAAATAGATTCATATCAAATGTGTCTATACTCTATACAATATCAGTAAGGAAAATATTTTTGTGGCCACGACAGGGAATTCCATATCACTGTAGGGTTAACTAAGTAACATAAAAGCTGATTAGAACATGGAGAGGGAACGATATCCCGAGATCGTGTGTTAAGGGCCATCCCATGATAATTTTTATGGCGTGCAAGGCTGGCCACCACAGATATTATATATCATCCGCATATAGTGGACTGTAATATTCGACCTTTTATATTTAAACTGAGCCAATATTTTCCAATAAGAAAGTTGGAACTGTTAATGATTTATCAGCACGGTAGCCCTACGAGGGACTGGTGTGATAATTAGCGTGGTGTCACTGTGGGAAACTGGTACAATTATGATAAGATTTCCTGCTCATATAATATTGGCACGATCTGAGGATGGTTATTATTATTATCAGGGATAACCCAGACTCCACATAATAAGTCGTAACATTGTTTGGTTTTCTAACCTGACTTGGTTGTGACTATAATTCTGCTAGTAGCTTAGGGACATGGACTGTCATAGTGTGGTATTCAACTTCTGTTCTTATTTGGTTGGAGAGATGAGTCATTATGATATGATAGAATATGGATCAAACTATGACACAAAAATCCTAGCTTGACCATAATCTAGGGACGTACCTTATCTTGGGTGGCATGTTATTTTTGTTCTTACTTGGTGAAGGAGTGCCATAATCCCAAAGATGGGGCATGCGCCAATGATTTTTGGCTCTATCACTATATCCTTGATCTGGTTTTTATTTTTTCATTATTGTTTCCTTGTGGCACATGCTATTTGTAGTCTAACCCCACTGGTTTTGTATGGCCAAGTATAGAACTAGCATGAGAGGATTCAGCTTATCCCCCTTACGATGAAGCACACTAGATGGATGGTCACTGAAGGGCATGAGTGGGTTTCTTGATCTCTGATAGTCTTGAACATTCTACTCTTTTAGGCGTTTAGCCACTGGCACTTGTTAACCAGCTTATCTGGACATCAATTTCTTTTTACACAATTATAATATAATCAGACTGTAGCTTATCACGATTGTATAATTATTGACATTCTACTAGCCTAATATTTTGATGGCTGATCTCTAGAACATTTCGATGGAGCATTCGGGACTCCTTACGGCTTTATCTCACTTGTTCTATGTGGTTTTTACTTGTTTGAATGATTGAGACATAGTTGTTCTGAGATCCTAAGAAACTTGATTGTAGCATGTACCCCTTTATCTTTCTACAGCCGTGACTGCCGAACGACGTTCTATACCTTGTACGGAGGAGTTGGCCATGTCCGTCTCCATATTTTAGTACTGAAACGTGACAAGGTTTTTTTAGTGTCCCATGCAGTTCTGATTTTTTAGACTTGTGGGGTATCATGATCTTAGGAGTCTTAGTCAACCATGTTCCTTCTTGAGTTCCCGAATTTATTCTTCTCGATAATCAGCTTGAACTATCTGATTGATTGTTTCTCTGTTCCTTCCCATCTTGTTCTTGATGTCTTTTGTCCCTTTCTTTCCGGGCTTCCCCATCTTCGGTTGCTAGAGCATCAGGGACATCTAGGCGATCAGTAGGTCCGGGCGAGATAGGACAGCTGCGTGAGGCAATATTTCTCCTAGATCAAGTTCGGATTAAGCCAGTGGTTGGGCACCCCTACGAGAAAGTGGTAGAAAATATTGAGCAACCTGCTACAGAGGTTTCGGCTCCCCCAGTAGTGCTAGCAATGCCGGCCACACTTGATACCCAGATTTATTAGAGATCAACAGGGGGATGATGGCCGCACAACATCATAAGATGGCAGTACAAAAACATCAACAACTCCAGCAGCAAAAACAAAATATATTATTAAATTCGGGGTTACAAATGGGTTTAGAAAGAGGCAGAAGGATAGATTCGAGGGCGTTGGTTAGATTTTGTCGACTTAACCCCGGGTACTTTAATGGTATGGAGGATGACATCACGACAGACGATTGGCTCCATGATATTGTCGGTATTCTTGTGGCGGCTAAGGTTCCAGCTGATGAATAGGTTGACCAAGTTCAGTTGCAACTTCTGTATCTCACCAGGGATTAGTAGGCGGCAGAGAAGGTCAGCTTGAGGCAACCTATTTTATGGAATAATTTTAGGATTCGGTTCAGAATAAAGTATTTTGGAGTCGTGGCCCAGTTTGAGTTGCATCAAAGGTTTATTAACCTCAAACCGTCAGGTAGAACAGTGGACGGCTACGTGGCAAAATTTAGTCCACCGAATAGATTTGTACCATCAATGGTGGCAACAGTGCCAGATAAGGCAATAAGGTTCCAGCAAGGACTTCATTTGGAGATTCTACAATTGTGTAAACTCCCTCACCCAAAATTAGGGCTACTTGGTTTAGATAGTGAAATTAGGGCTAAATTGAACCAATTAGAATTAGAATGCGATATTTATTTAACTATGCAATAATTTATATCGCGTAGCGCACCTTACTGTTGATCGATAATTGGAGCACCTCACTAGCCGTTGCCTATCTACGAAATTCACAACATTGACCTAGACGTGCCCGCCTACCTTTCTGGCCCTTGTGCGACTTATAACATTGCTCTCTGATACTATATTTTAGCCGCACAACAAACGTCGCAGACGTTCTTTATTAATTATAAATAAATTCCCAATTTTGTACCCTTGTGCATCCCAACCGAAATTGGGGACACAATCTGGACCGTTTTGTGCAAACCAAAATTTATTAATATTCTACACTGTCCCCTCTACGCCCCTGACAATTATGGCCGCCTGATTTAATCCCATGTACTCCTAATTAATTCTAGAATATCGTGCGCGGTTCAATTTAATTAATTAAATCTAATTTCTGTCCTTGTGCAATTTTCTAATTGTTGGGGGGCTTTTATGCAAAAATGCACTAGGGTGTCCCCACCAATGGACAATTCATGAGGAAACCTATTTTTCCCTTCTCGTGGATTTTTTCTGTAATTTGTCGGGATGTGCAACGCACACATCGCCCCATTTATTTTAATCCCCCATCATTGCATTTAAACCATGTAATTTATAGCCTAACATCTTCATGTGAGGCCAAGAACCACTCCAAGGATTGTAGACCAAGGCCCAACCCAAGGGGAGTTGACCAAGCCCACTCCTAGGACAACCAAAACCCTAGTCACATGTATATATATACAAACTTCCTCCCCTTTTCTTTTGGAAACCCATCCCTAACTTTTTCCTAGCCGACCATGTGCCATCCTCCTATTCCATCTTCATCTTCCTCCTCCTTCCCTGTCAAAGCCCCGACCACCTGACTCATCAGCAGACCGACCACCGGAGCCACTACGGCCTGCTGCTCACTTCCGTCTCCTTCCTCCCTGCAGCCCCGTCGGACTGTGCAGACTTTATGTCATGACCCGTACCCGGAAGTTCGGGCACGAGTACGTGGGTACGTCCAGCCTACGCCGCAGAGTCGGCGGTAGTACGCTGTCTAGGTCAATCCATCTAAACTAGTCTAACTCATTCACAATTAACATAGGCAAGATAATAATGAGAATAGAAACTTAAAATTTGCAACTGAAATAAGTGTGACAACAAATTCAAATGTTTAGTACAGGAATTCCAAAATAAAATCGGGGACAAACCCGATTAAATAAGATAAGAAACAGAAATGAAAGATAGCTACTACTAGCTACTCAGCAGCAGGGGTCTCCTGGGTGGGTTCTGGCTCCTCATAGGTATCATCAGTCCCCTCATAGGGACCATAATAAGTAGGGGCAAGATCCTCATCATCGCCTAAATCAACAGATCCAGTCAGGAAAGGAGCAAAGTACATAGTGCACAACAAGGTTAAACTAAATATTTTATGATAATTAATTATTGGCTATCATGTTGAGAAACAGCATTAACAGAACATTATTATCTCAGAGTTAACTGTAAACAGGAATATGAGAAACAGAAATAAATGAAGCAGGAAATGAAACTACAATAGCCAGCAAGAAATAACCAGAAACTATAAGTGTGTACTTGTGTTTGTTTTTAGAATACATAGTTGGCATGTAGGGGTTTATAAGGCTAATTCGGCACGCCATAGGCGGCTAGCAGTCAGGAATAATTGAGTATCAGGCTGATGGTACAGTCGCGTACCAAAAGCTAGCAGTCACGACAGGGGAAAGGGTAAACTACATGCCTCCTAGTATTCTCCCACCCGACATGAAAAACAAGACAGGAACTACCAATATTCAAGACATGAAGTTCAACATTTCTAACACAATGTGTAATCATCAAGGGTACATGTAAGACAGGGAATTAATTATCACAATATATGAAGATTAACTTGAGGTGCAGGTACTTGCCTGTTGTTTGGATCTTGATTAGTTAGGTTCTTGGGGGAAAAGTCCAGAGATGAGTCCAAAAGCTGAAATAGACATTACCATCATGCTCAGAAGATGTCAAATAGCTAGAAATGCCTGTTCTTGGGTCCAATTTGGAGACAAGGGCAAAAACGGCAGTTTCGGATCAAAAAAGGGTCCGCCGGTGGGCCCTCTTTGCACCGAAAAACGTGTCCGGGTCAAAAGTCTCTAAATTCACCAAACTTAGTGTCAACAGGTCAGGAACGCTGATACGAACCCAATGGAACTTCCAGATTTGAATTCCGATGAGCCGAACACAAAATCGCCCGTCGAGCGGGGCCTGTGGGGCCCACGACACGCGATTTCGTCAACGTTCTCAGAATCGAACCAAACTTGACCCACAGGACCAGCGTATCGCTACGAGTCCGATGGCACAACCCGAATCAGCTTCCACGAAGTCTCACACATCCGTATCGATGGTGCGCACGGATCTGTGAAGACCGCACGCGACCAAGTTGTCCCGTTTGGCGGGACGTACTCAGTTTCGGGGGTGAAACAGGGTCTGGTTTTTCCTGTTTTTGGATCACGGTGTGCGATCACCACAGGACGCGATGCCCTGAACAGTTTGTCCGGACACCGAGAGGGTCATACAGGCTTCACAACACAATTTACGGAAACAGAATCCGAGCTACGAAAAGAAAGTTACGGTTACCTGAATAAGGCTTGAAAAACCGAGTTCTTGAGTCCTCGTGTCCTGAGTCGAGTCCGGTGTCCTCGTGTCCACCCTAGGTTTAAGGGTTTACTGTGGCCGACGGCGGCGGCTCTGGCCGGAGAGAGGCTGGGCAGCGGAGGAGGCTGGGGGCGCTGAGGTGCGGGTGTAGTCGGCGGGAAGTCACAGCGGCGTGCGGCGAGCGGGGAGCAGCGGCTAGGGCAGCGGCGCCGGAGGGAAAAAGAAGAGGCGGAGGAGAAAGGAGGGGTTAGGGCTTCCGGCGTCAGGGCAGGGCGAGTCCGGTGACGAGGGGAGAGGGCTGGGAGGCTTCGGCGGTGGTCGGCGCGGCTGGGGGGGGGATGGCCGGAGTTAGGTCGTCGGAAAAGGGGAGCTAGGATTTGGATTTAGGGGAGAAAGAGGGAGGAGGAGGTGGGTTTTATAGGGAGTCGGCTGCGGAGGTGGCGCCGGGGAAGTGGCGGAGAAGGCGGAGCCGCTGGAGGTCGTGGGGTGAGCGGGTCGCGGGCAGCGACGTGGCCGGAAAAATGGCCGAAAATCGCTCAGAGGCGTGGGGGAGGAGAAGTCCTCCGGGTCGGGTCTCGGGCGGTCCGGGTCTGGCCGACCCGACCCGACCCGCGAGCGGGTGCGGCTGGGCTAGGCTCCTGGTGCTGGGCTCGGCCCACTGGGCCGGGCCGGGCCCAAGGGAAAAGAGAAAGAAATAAAAATAAAAATAAAATAATAATAATAATATAAATATATTATTTAATTAATTTATAAAAATAGTTTTGAGGTATTTAAAAATATGTCTGAGGCCAAAAAATCCAGAAAAATTACCCTAAGTCCAGTTTTTCATTTTACACCCAAAAATATTATTTTTATGATATTTTAATATTATTTATTGCTAATTAAAAATTATTTATTAATTGAAAAGCTTGATTTTAATTACAGAAAATTCCCAGAAAATTCCAGAAAATTGGGAAAAATCCAAGATTTAATAATTTGGAAATTCAGGGGGTTTACAACCTACCCAACTTACAAAAATTTCGTCCTCGAAATTTAAGAATATCAAGGCACGAAAAGAAAAGGCCGAAAAAATAAAATACACCTCAGGGTTCAAAAAGATAGGGGTATCGCTCTCTAATCTCGTCTTCTCGCTCCCAGGTGGATTCGCCGGGGGAATGGTGCTTCCAAGCTACGCGAACCAGGGAGATAACCTGGTTCCGTAGGACTTTCTCCGAGCGATCCAGTATCTCCACGGGTTGCTCTTGGTAAGTCAAACTTGGGCCTACTTCGAGCTCTGAGTGATCCAAAATGTGGCTGGGGTCTGACACGTACTTCCTCAGCTGCGACACGTGAAAGACGTTATGTACTCCATCCAGAGAGGGTGGCAATGCCAGTCGGTATGCCACTTCTTCGATTTTCTCCTGTATGCCAAAAGGTCCAATAAATCTTGGGCTGAGTTTTCCACTCTTTCCGAACCTAATGGTGCCACGTGTCGGGGAAATCTTTAAGAACACCAGCTCTCCAACCTTAAAATAGAGTCATAATCAAGTCTTAGTTGCATAATCATAATATTTTAAATTGACTTGAATTTCATGAATTTAATTACCTCAAACTCCAAGGGCCTTCGGTGGCTATTTGCCCAATGTCGTTACCTGTCTTGAGCCACTCGAAGTCTGTCCCTTATTTGTTTTACCTTCTCAGCTGAATCGATCACCATCTCTGGTCCCAGCAGGGCTCTTTCTCCAACGTCGTCCCATGATAGCGGGGTACGACATCTTCGTCCATACAGAGCTTCAAATGGAGTCATCTCAATACTTGCTTGGTAACTGTTATTATAAGAGAACTCCACAAGATGTAGATAGTCTTCCCAGGATCCTCCAAAATCCAGAACACATATACGGAGCATATCTTCAAGTGTCTGGATTGTACGTTCCGATTGTCTATCGGTTTGGGGATGATAAGCTGTGCTGAATTTGAGTTGAGTCCCCAAGCTGGCTTGTAAGCTCTTCCAGAAGTGAGAGGTGAACCTTGAATCTCGGTCGAAGACAATACTTACTGGGACTCCATGCAGCCTGACAATGTGTCTGATGTATAAATCTGCCAGCTTCTCTGTAGATAGTCCTACTTTGAAAGGTAGAAAATGTGCAGACTTGGTTAGTCTATCTACTATCACCCAGATTGCATCCTTACCACTAGGTGTCCTTGGAAGTCCGGAAACAAAATCCATTGTAATGTGTTCCCACTTCCACTCTGGAATGGGTAGTGGTTGAAGCAATCCTCCAGGTCTTTGTCTCTCTGCCTTGACTTGCTGGCACACTAAACAACGAGATACGAACCTGGCTACTTCCCTTTTTATGCCATGCCACCAAACATGCGTTCTCAGGTCCTTGTACATTTTGTTGGCTCCGGGATGTATAGAGTACTGCGATCTGTGCGCCTCTTACATAATTTCTTCTCTTATGTCTCCTTGAGGTACACATAATCTATCGCCATGCCTCAGTGATCCATCTTCATGAATTCTGAATTCTTTTACTAGTCCAGCTTGCACTTGACCTCGAAGGCTTCGCAGGCCTTCGTCCTGAAACTGAGTCTCCTTGATCTTGTCCATTAAAGTAGACTGAATCTGCAAGTTCATCATTTGGCCTTCTTTTCCTGGGATAATTACTTCAATACCTAAACTTTCCAAGTCCTCCAGCAGGTGTCTGTCCATAGTCAAGTACATCGCCATAGGATACCTGCTTAGAGCATCAGCAACTACATTTGCCTTCCCAGGATGATATTGAAGGGTAATATCAAAGTCTTTCATTAGTTCCAGCCACCTTCTTTGCCTCATGTTTAGCTCTTTCTGGGTGAAGATATATTTTAAACTTTTATGGTCTGTAAATATTTCCACCCTTTCTCCATAAAGATAATGCTTCCATAGTTTAAGAGCAAAAATGACAGCTGCCAATTCTAAATCATGAGTTGGATAATTCTTTTCATGAGGTCGAAGCTGTCTAGAGGCATATGCTATTACCTTCTTGTTCTGCTCCAGTACACAACCTAGACCTTTTCCAGAAGCATCACTATAAATAGCGAAACCTTCGGTTCCGGAAGGTAAGGTCAGAATAGGGGCAGAAGTCAGTCTTTTCTTCAATTCCTCAAAGGCACGCTGACATTCATCAGTCCAGGTGAACTCTTCATCCTTTCTTGTTAATTTTGTCATGGGCTCCGCAATTCTAGCAAAGTCCTTCACAAACTTCCGATAGTAGCCAGCTAGTCCCAGGAAACTTCTAATCTCAGCTACAGAGTCTGGAGTGGGCCAGGATTCTACTGCAGCTATCTTCTTAGGATCTACTGCTATTCCATCTCCAGTCACAACATGTCCCAAGAATTCTACTTTGTCTAGGAAGAAAGCACATTTAGACAATTTTCCATAAAGTTTTTCCTTTCTCAAAGTCTCCAAGGCTAACCTCAAATGTTCTTCATGTTCTTCGGGGGTCTTGGAGTAGATCAAAATATCATCAATGAAGACCACTACAAATTTGTCTAGGTATGGCTGGAAAACTCTGTTCATTAGGTTCATAAAAACTGCTGGAGCATTCGTCAACCCGAACGGCATTACTAAGAATTCGTAGTGTCCGTTCCGGGTATTTAAAGCAGTTTTAGGGATGTCTTCCTTTCTCACCCTTACTTGGTGGTAACCAGACCTTAAATCAATCTTTGAAAACACCCGAGCTCCACTCAGCTGATCGAATAAGTCATCTATCCTGGGCAGGGGATACTTATTCTTAATTGTTAAGGCATTCAAGGCCCTATAGTCAATACACATTTGGGATGTTCCGTCATTCTTGGGCACAAATAATACTGGAGCTCCCCAGGGTGAGACACTAGACCTAATGAAGCATTTGTCTTCTAGTTCTTTGATTTGCTCATTTAGTTCTATTATCTCCTTCTTGTTGATTCTGTAGGGATTTTGAGATACTGGTGCTGCTCCTGGCACTAAGTCAATAGAGAATTCAACTTCTCGGTCTGGGGGTAGGCCTGGGAGATCTTCAGGGAAGACATCAAGGAATTCAGAGATGATAGGTAGTGGCACTTCTTCTGTTACTAGGGCTCCACAAATTTTGTTATTACCCATTTCCCTAGAACCTCTAGCAAATTCAAATTCTGGCTTGTCAGGTGGCCTGAAGATTACACTACCTCTGTGGCAGTCTATTGTGGCATGATGTTGACTTAACCAATCCATACCCAGTATAATGTCAAAACTGGGCACTGGCATTACAAGTAATCTAGCATACAGTTCTCTTCCACATAATGTGATAGGACAATTGTTACAGGCATCACTAACCGGAATAATTCCTCCACCGGTAATGATCTTATAACAATTTCTAAGGGGTTTAGTGCTTAAGCTATGCTTCATAAGGAAATCTACTGACATGAATGAATGAGAAGCTCCAGAGTCAAATAAAGTAATAGCTGGTATTGAATTTATAAGCACGGAACCTGTGATCACGTCTGCTGTGGCCTCAGCTTCTTCCAGAGTCATTGCATAAGCACGGCCTTGCTGCGGTGCACCCCTCTGTTGCTGCTGGTGCTGAGCAAAGCGTTGTTGCTGTGTTGGAAGCGGGGGTCCCTTTGTTGTACTGCTGGGGCCCTGGTCTGGGCTGAGCCTTTGGTGCAGCTGGGCGTTCTTGAGCAGCTGGACAGTCCCTCATTTGATGCGCTGTTGAGCCGCAGTAGAGGCAGGCACCTAGCCTCTTCCTGCAGACTTGCCAAGTATGACCTGGTTTTTGGCAATAGCCACAAGGGGCAGCTTGTTGGTTCTGTCTTTGAGCCTGGGGTTGGGGTGCTGGAGCTCGAGGGAGAGGACACAGAGTTTGCTGTGGGGCCCTCTGCTGTTGTTAAAAAGGGCGTTTGTTGGGTCCTGCATTTTCGGTATCTCTTTCTCTCTTCAGTTTGTGCCCCATATCTCTCTCTACGCCTTGTGCCACGCTCAGGATTTCTTCATAGGTACGAGCTCGGCTGGTGGTGACAGCAAGGCGAATATCCGGAGACAGCCCCTTCTTGAATCTACGGGCCCTGTCCTCCGGGGTACGAACCATGTACTCCGCAAAATGGCTTAACCTGCTAAATTCAGCAGTATATTCATCAACAGTCAGGGTACCTTGTTCCAGTCTCTCGAATTGGCTTTCGAGAGCTTCCCGAGCCACTTCGGGGTAGAATTTCTCCTTGAATAGCCTCTTGAAGTCCTCCCAGGTGATGTCAGGAGCAGATAGTTGGGGTTCATCTCTGAACCAGGTTCGAGCAATGTCGAATAGTTGCAGGCTTGCGGACTCCACTTTGAGATTATCGGGAACCCGAGCAGTCTTCAGGAGTCTCTCGACATTCTCTATCCACTCATCGGCATAGAGAATGCCCTCAGTTCCGTAAAATTCCAGGGGTCTTAGATTCTTGAAGTCTTTGGCACTCCCTGGCCTCTTGAGTGGCGACTTCTGGGACTTAATAGCTTCTGAGAGGCTGGTCCGCAGAAGTGCCGTCTGTTCTTTCTGGGATTCCACCAATCCCTGGAACACTCCTAGCAGTTGTGCCCCATCTAGGGTAACTGCCGGAACCGATAGAGGCGGCGGGAGTGCAAGAGTCTCGGGCACATTCTGCTCAGCTGGTTCTGATGTGCCTCCTACTGTATTCCTGGTCTGGACCATTCTGTAAGATTAAGGGATAGGAAGATCAGAATAGAATACTTGGAAATCAAAGGCGATAGGAAAAATTGAGCAGCAATGATATCAAGAATTGAAATAAGGACGCTATACTGTGAATGAGCTTTTCCTAGAATCCTCAATTTTATTCCATACCCTGTCCTAGGGTATTACCCTATTTTAGGATAGGACCTGCATGGGCCACCATAAAAATGTGTCACGACCCGTACCCGGAAGTTCGGGCACGAGTACGTGGGTACGTCCAGCCTACGCCGCAGAGTCGGCGGTAGTACGCTGTCTAGGTCAATCCATCTAAACTAGTCTAACTCATTCACAATTAACATAGGCAAGATAATAATGAGAATAGAAACTTAAAATTTGCAACTGAAATAAGTGTGACAACAAATTCAAATGTTTAGTACAGGAATTCCAAAATGAAATCGGGGACAAACCCGATTAAATAAGATAAGAAACAGAAATGAAAGATAGCTACTACTAGCTACTCAGCAGCAGGGGTCTCCTGGGTGGGTTCTGGCTCCTCATAGGTATCATCAGTCCCCTCATAGGGACCATAATAAGTAGGGGCAAGATCCTCATCATCGCCTAAATCAACAGATCCAGTCAGGAAAGGAGCAAAGTACACTGTGCACAACAAGGTTAAACTAAATATTTTATGACAATTAATTATTGGCTATCATGTTGAGAAATAGCATTAACAGAACATTATTATCTCAGAGTTAACTGTAAACAGAAATATGAGAAACAGAAATAAATGAAGCAGGAAATGAAACTACAATAGCCAGCAAGAAATAACCAGAAACTATAAGTGTGTACTTGTGTTTGTTTTTAGAATACATAGTTGGCATGTAGGGGTTTATAAAGCTAATCCGGCACGCCATAGGCGGCTAGCAGTCAGGAATAATCGAGTATCAGGCTGATGGTACAGTCGCATACCAAAAGCTAGCAGTCACGACAGGGGAAAGGGTAAACTACATGCCTCATAGTATTCTCCCACCCGACATGAAAAACAAGACAGGAACTACCAATATTCAAGACATGAAGTTCAACATTTCTAACACAATGTGTAATCATCAAGGGTACATGTAAGACAGGGAATTAATTATCACAATATATGAAGATTAACTTGAGGTGCAGGTACTTGCCTGTTGTTTGGATCTTGATTAGTTAGGTTCTTGGGGAAAAAGTCCAGAGATGAGTCCAAAAGTTGAAATAGATATTACCATCATGCTCAGAAGATGTCAAATAGCTAGAAACGCCTGTCCTTGGGTCCAATTTGGAGACAAGGGCAAAAACGACAGTTTTGGATCAAAACTGGGTCCGCCGGTGGGCCCGCTTTGCACCGAAAAACGTGTCCGGGTCAAAAGTCTCTAAATTCACCAAACTTAGTGTCAACAGGTCAGGAACGCTGATACGAACCCAACGGAACTTCCAGATTTGGATTCCGATGAGCCGAACACAAAATCGCCCGTCGAGCGGGGCCTTTGGGGCCCACGACACGCGATTTCGTCAACGTTCTCAGAATCGAACCAAACTTGACCCACAGGACCAGCGTATCGCTATGAGTCCGATGGCACAAGTTTTGTCTCGATCTGACGAGTGTGCACGAAGTTAGGGTGAATTGCAGAAAAGCCAGATACGGGGCGATGTCCGCGGATACGCGTTGATTCCGGTGTGCACGCACACCCGAATCAGCTTCCGCGAAGTCTCACACGTCCGTATCGACGGTGCGCACGGATCTGTGAAGACCGCACGCGACCAAGTCGTCCCGTTTGGCGGGGCGTACTCAGTTCCGGGGGTGAAATAGGGTCTGGTTTTTCCTGTTTTTGGATCGCGGTGTGCGATCACCACAGGATGCGATGCCCCGAACAGTTTGTCCGGACACCGAGAGGGTCATACAGGCTTCACAACGCAATTTACGGAAATAGAATCCGAGCTACGAAAAGAAAGTTACGGTTACCTGAATAAGGCTTGAAAAACCGAGTTCTTGAGTCCTCGTGTCCTGAGTCGAGTCCGGTGTCCTCGTGTCGACCCTAGGTTTAAGGGTTTACTGTGGCCGACGGCGGCGGCTCTGGCCGGAGAGAGGCTGGGCAGCGGAGGAGGCTTGGGGCGCTGAGGTGCGGGTGTAGTCGGCGGGAAGTCACAGCGGCGTGCGGCGAGCGGGGAGCAGCGGCGAGGGCAGCGGCGCCGGAGGGAAAATGGAGAGGCGGAGGAGAAAGGAGGGGTTAGGGCTTCCGGCATCAGGGCAGGGCGAGTCCGGTGACGAGGGGAGAGGGCTGGGAGGCTTCGGCGGTGGTCGGCGCGGCTGGGGGGGGATGGCCGGAGTTAGGTCGTCGGATAAGGGGAGCTAGGGTTTGGATTTAGGGGAGAAAGAGGGAGGAGGAGGTAGGTTTTATAGGGAGTCGGCTGCGGAGGTGGCGCCGGGGAAGTGGCGGAGAAGGCGGAGCCGCTGGAGGTCGTAGGGTGAGCGGGTCGCGGGCAGCGACGTGGCCGAAAAAATGGCCGAAAATCGCTCAGAGGCGTGGGGGAGGAGAAGTCCTCCGGGTCGGGTCTCGGGCGGTCCGGGTCTGGCCGACCCGACCCGACCCGCGAGCGGGTGCGGCTGGGCTAGGCTCCTGGTGCTGGGCTCGGCCCACTGGGCCGGGCCGGGCCCAAGGGAAAAGAGAAAGAAATAAAAATAAAAATAAAAATAAAATAATAATAATAATATAAATATATTATTTAATTAATTTATAAAAATAGTTTTGAGGTATTTAAAAATATGTCTGAGGCCAAAAAATCCAGAAAAATTACCCTAAGTCCAGTTTTTCAATTTACACCCAAAAATATTATTTTCATGATATTTTAATATTATTTATTGCTAATTAAAAATCATTTATTAATTGAAAAGCTTGATTTTAATTACAGAAAATTCCCAGAAAATTCCAAAAAATTGGGAGAAATCCAAGATTTAATAATTTGGAAATTCAGGGATTTACACTTCACCCCGCGGCTGCCCCGACCGGCCACTGTGCAGGCTTCGCCCAGCCGGCCTGTGCTCCCTCGTCCAACCATGCACCTCCGTCCGGCCTATTCCTCTCTTCTCCGACTGCCTTCTTCCTCGCCTGAGCGACAGTCGGAGCAGCCGGACAGAACCCCGACCTCGCCGGAGCTACGAACTTCCCTACAGCTTCCTCGACCTGAGCTCCTCCCCGAGCCCTGCTACTCACCCCTATCATCGACAACCACCAGTCCCCCAGCCCTGGCTTCGGTCTGAGCTCCTCCCCATGGCCGGAGCTCCGACTCGACTTCTCCATGACCCCTCCTCCGTCTGTACGACGGGGAGCTCCTCCTCCCCCCTATCACCATTGAACACCACCATCACCCTTGCCATATTTCCAACATAATCTCTCTCACCCCTAGGTGCTCCTCGAGCGACACCTCGGACCACCCTGTCCACCAACACCACAACCATTCCCGACCTCCCCTCGTCCCAGTCGATCTCCTTCCCACTGGACTCGATCAACCGCCATTGCCGCACCACCAGTTGACTACCACTACCACCATTCCCTGTCCTTCCTCCCGGCTTCTTGTCCTTCGTCCTCCTCCTCCTCGACAAAATCATCACAGCAGCCTTCCCTCTCCTCGCTGACCCCCCTCGCTTCTCCTTCCTGGCCGGACCACCTCCTTCGCTGGCCGGACTCCGCAACAGCCACCACCCTATCATCATCATCACCTTATCACCACCATTATCATCAGCATCTCTTCATCATCCTCAGCATCAACTCACCATCATCTCACCATCATCGTCTTCAGTGTAGTTATCATCATCACCCCTTTCATTCATTATCACCACCAGCACTGTCGTCCTCACCACCATCGTCGTCATCGTCATCAACCCCTCTTCGTCGTCGTCCAGCCGATCCCGTGCGTGCACACCGAGGTTCGAACCTGTCCCGTCTTCTTTTTTTATGTGTGTTTGTGTGTGTGCCAGTAGGATAATAGTATTGCTAATTGACCGTTAGTTGACATCAGGCTCGGAGTCGGTGAACCCAAATACGTTTACGTACATGTACGCGTACGTGTATATTATTCATGGATATATATATTTATATAGATACTTAGTACATGTATTCAAGTGGTAGGAATAATTGGGTGTTATATAGAAATATAGAAATATATGATATGTATATAAATTATAAATAATTAAATACTATGCTGACTATACATAATTGGACTATACGACCCTAGGACACCGTGGACTATCCCATACTCACCTTGACCATGTTGACCCTAAGAACTTGTGAATTCGTCCGCCTTGTGTACATTAACGTATTGGCATAGACACCTGTCCATTGACTGACCGATTTTGTACAGTACTTGAAGACGCGGCACCCGCGTAATTCAACGTGTAATTGACCGTGTTAGATGACTAGTGCCGCCCCTAGTGTACCCCTGAGTCCAGTATAAATATTGTTGTGTGTGCACTAGTGTAATGACTAATGATTTTATTATATTATACTCATATGTATATAGGATGTTGGATTTATTCTGCACGACTTTTGGAGCAGGTTATTGGTACATCGCAGCTCTCTGGCCAGGCAAGTATACCTTGCCATTGTACTGTTATTTATATTCTATATGTTGTATGCATCTTTATTTTCTGTCTTTAGTTCATATATTTTAATTGTTATATAAAATGCGCGCGACGGTGACGTCGCGAATATTTTTATTTATGTATTGCATTGACCTTGTTCATGAGACTACCCCATTATCATATAGCACCATTAGGTTCATTGGCCATGACACAGTGGTTACACGAGTATGAGTCTCATATAGATCACGGACTGCGTGACAGGTCTGGCCTCCTGTACGTATGGGCCGTGCGATAAGGATAACTGCCAATAGAAACTTTGCATGCTAGTAGACCTGGCGGTTATTAGAGGTTTATCGTGTCATGGACATGACATGCTTAGAGCATTGGGTGGGGAGAACAACAAGTACCGCATTTGAGCTCCTTTGCACTTTTATCTATTGTGTGTCCGGATTCTCCGCTGGAGATAAGGGTGGTGATGACCACTATATATTATGTATTATCAGGCGGGCCTCCGCCGTTCAAAAGATGACGTGCCTTTTAGGCCTCTGGATCTCCAATAGAGAACCATGCCAAATCCCAGGTTTTCAGCCAGATAGCTCACTTGTGGGGAAAGGTGTTCTTAACTGCATTCATTTTAGACGGATAGGCGACCCCTTTGGATATTTATTTTAGTACTTTATTGGCATGTGTTTAAGTATCTTGTTATGTCCCTCTGAGGACCTGGTCTGCTGCCAGGTGTGCCTGTTTTGAGTATTTGCAGGAGCGCAGATTGGATGGTCATAGATGCTACGTGGATGTCTTCTCTTCGAGCCGTGATCGATAGCTGGTATACTTATATTGGGCTTGATTGTATTGTACTCATTTTGTATTTGTTCTTATATTCGAGTTGGTAGTGGATTTGTTTCCATCCAACTATCCTCCTTAGATCCTTCTTATTGAGATCTGGTTTCATAGATACTGGTTATATATTTATATTAATTTTCGTGGATGAGATTTAGATTATAACCTGTGACTTGTATTACATTTTATACCACTTGTGGATTTTATATTCATATTACAGTGTACGTATGGATTTGGTTTCCATATATTGGAGTTGCCATATCCATGCGGCTAGCATGCTTACGTGTCCTAGTCCTACGTATTTTTGGGACTGGGGCGTGACAAATTGGTAGAAAGACACAACTACCAGACATTTGATGACATATTAGTGGCAGCCAGGAAGCACGAACTAACTTTTCAAAGGATGACATCGAGGACAGGAGGCCAGAAGAGGTCTCATGTACAGAGCATTGGAGGAGGAGCAATGCCCCGAACGTCAGCACTATCTCATGGCATTCATAATTATGACACAGTATCACATAGAGCGGTAGTTTCAACCATATTGGCACCCGCTCGATAATAGCAACCGAAGCACCAGGAGGAACAAAGTCTATCAGCATTAATAGGCTGTACATATTGTGGCAAGGGAGGCCATACTACGAGTGATTGTAAGGCAAAAAATAGATTATGCCTGATATGTGGTAGCCCCGATCATTAGATTGCTACATGTCCATTGATATAGAGGTCAAGTGGACCAGTACCCTAGTTTCCTGTATTGCCGACACCAAGAGCAATGCAGCACGAAGGCCCAACATTGGCGGTGAGGTCATTAGCTCAGCGGCCGTTATCGATGTAGGCCCATATATATAGACAACATCAACATCAACACCAACACCAATAGAATCAAGGACAACAGAGACCACCACAATGCCACCAGGGAAAGCAACAACAAGGATCTCGACAAGGCCAAGTACAGGCATTCACCTTGTCTCTGGAGGAGACTTTGGCATCATGTGACATGTGGACAGGTAATATTTTTGTCGTATCTTTTTCTACTATAGCATTAAGTGATTCAGGTGCTTCACATTCATTTGTATATGCATAATTTATGACACGTATTAGATTGGAGTTCGAGACATTGCCAGAGAGGCTAAATATACTCACTGGTAATGGGCTTGTAGAAGTTAGTATGGTGTGCCTAAACTGCCCAATCATAATGTGTGACTACCTATTACCTGCAAAGTTGATTGAGTTCCCTATGGGTAACTTTTATGTTATCTTAGGAATTAATTGGATGAGAGATAGTCATGCTACAATAGATTAACGTCATAGGGGTCGAGTATTAATTCGTATCACTGGTTTAGAATAGTTTACGCTCGTGAGGACTATGAGAGGCCAGCAAGAACAAAGAGTTACAGCGGTAGCAATGGAAGGAGAACCGATACCCAAGATAGTTGAGGAATTCATGGATGTATTTCTTGAAGAACTTCCAAAATTGCCTCCGGTTCGAGAGGTAGAGTTAGTATAGAGTTGATGCTAGGAACGAAGCCTGTAACTCATAAGGTTTACCAGATGTCACTTTTTGAACTTGACCAATTGTATCAACATGTTGAAGAGTTAAAGAAGAAGAAATTTATTCATACAAGTGGGTCACCATGGGGAGCCCTAGTAGTGTTAGTGAAGAAGAAGGATGGATCAACCCGACTATGTATTGACTATAGACAGTTAAATGCAGGGACAGTAAAGAACAAGTATCCCTTGCCTAGGACTGATGACTTGTTTGATCAGTTGCGTGAAGCCAGAGTATTCTCTAAAATTGATCTGTGATCCGGATATCATCAGGTGTGAGTACGAGAAGAAGACGTACCGAAGATAGCATTCAGGTCATTATATGGACATTATGAGTTCTTAGTGTTGCCATTCGGATTGACCAATGCACTAGCAGTGTTTATAGATTTAATGAACCGTATCTTTATTTCCTATTTAGATCAGTTTATGGTAGTGTTTGTCGACGACATCCTGATGTACTCCTATAATAAAGAAGAAAATGAAGGGCATCTCAGAAAGGTATTACAGATTTGAGGAAGCACCAGTTGTATGTAAAACTTAGCAAGTATGAGTTCTGGTGAGATCATATTTTATTCTTGGGACACATCAACTCGGAAGCAAAAATTTTGACATATCATCTCGGGAACAGGAGTATCAGTGGATCCCAAGAAAGTTGAAGCGATAGATAATTGGCCAGTTTCGAAGACCATGGCAGATGTGCGCAGTTTTCTTAGATTAGCAGGGTACTACAAGAGGTTCATGTCATATTTTGCAAGGATCTCTGCACCAATGACCCGGTTGACTCAAAAAGATATTAAGTTTGTATTGTCAGCGAAATAACATGCAGTTTTTGAACAACTGAAGAAAATATTGATCTCGGCACCGATCTTAACAATTCTAAAAGGATCAAGAGGGTTCATAGTGTATTATGATGCATCAGGTAAGGGTCTTGGATGTGTTTTGATGCAGCACATAAGAGTTATAACATATTAATCACGGCAGCTTCGGGATCACAAAAAGAATTACCTGACTCACGACTGGGATTTGGCAGTAGTGGTATTTGTACTCAAGTTGTAGAGGCATTAATTGGACGGTGATCGGATAGAAATATTTATAGTCCATAAGAGTTTAAAATACGTATTCACTTAGAAGGATTTGAATATGAGGTTGAGGAGATGGAAGGAATTACTGTAGGATTATGACGTAGAATACTTTAATACCATCCGAGCAAAGCTAATGTAGTAAGAGATGCTCTTAGCTGGAGGGGTGGTACATTTTTCCTGACAATGCATAAGCATATCCTAGAAGATCTTTAAATATGGTTATTGAGATATTGTTTCCACAAGATAAGCGAATCTTGGCTATTTTATAGATACATTCCACTTTGGTAGACAGGATCAAGGAAGCTCAGGCAAGAGATTCACGGATCCAGGCGTTACGAGCAGAATGTGAGTTAGGACTCAGGAAAGAGATGACTACTCACAGCGATGGGACGTTGTGATTTATAACTCATCTTCGTGTGTTGAGTGGGGATATACGAAAAGAGATCATAACTGAGCCTATAATTCCAAGTATTCTATCCATCCTGGCGGTATAAAGATATACCAAGATATTAAGCAACACTTCTGGTGGAACAAGATGAAGCGAGAGATTCCATATTTTGTATCCCAATGCCTGATATGTCAACAAGTGAAGACAGAGTAGCAGAGGCCGGCAGAATTATTATACTCTCTCCCCATTTCGGAGTAGAAATGGGAGCATATTACTATAGTCTTTGTGATCAATTTCCCTAGATCCCCGATCGAACGAGATACAGTTTGGCTGATAGTGGATCATCTCAGCCTGTGAAGACAGATGTACAATCCGAGTGAACTATCAAGACCTTGGAGGATATGGCACTAGCCTGTACCCTAGACTTTGGTGGATCATGGAAGAAATACTTGCACTTGGTGGAATTCTCGTATAACAATATTTATTAGGCCAGAATATGGAACCTTTTGAGGCATTATATGGAAGAAAGTGTAGGTCAATGTTAGCTTGGGATGACATTAGTGAGAGAAAGATGTTGGGCCAAGAATTGATTACTCAGACTGTAGAAGTTTTCAAGCAGGTCAGGGAGCGGCTGCGAGTTGCGTAGGATCAATATCGCCATTGGGAATATCAGCATTTTAGGGCTTTTGAGTTTTGTGTCGGTGACCACGTATTTTTGCGAATTTTGCTCACCCTTGGAGTCATTAGATTTGGGGTTCGCGGGAAGCTTAGTCCACGATACGTTGGGCCGTTTGACATTCTCAAGCAAGTAGAGGATGTTGCTAATTGCCTTGCCCTTTCGCCTTTGCTTCATGAGATGCATGTCGTATTTCATATGTCTCAGTTGTGTAGGTATGTCCCGGACCCAAGCCATGTCCTCGACCATTCTGAGCTAGTCATGGGTACTAACTTATCTTACGAGGAACAGTCCATATCCATTTTGGACCGAAGAGAGAATGTACTCAAGAATCGGACTATTCGCCAAATCCGTGTTGCTTGGGGATACCACACTTTGGGGGAGTCAACGTGGGAACGCGAGGTCGATATTTGGTCTCGGTATCTGCACTTATTTGACTCATAAAATATATTTCTTTATATGCCTTTTTCTAATTTTGTGATCATTGATCACCTTGCTAAAGTTTTATTGATATTGTTATGGGTATATTATTTAGCTTACATGTATATTGCCTGTGATTGCTTGTAACTATATGTGCTTGTCCTGATGTCTATAGTTGCTTTAGCCCTGAAATTTTGAGTACATAATTTTTTTAAGGTGAGTAGAGATGTCACTCCCCTATCTCGTATACTTGGAATATACTCAAGCTGGCGCACTTTTGCTCGTATTCCTAAAATTCTTGGTTTTCTTTATAGGAAAGTGCATCTTGCAAATTTGAAAAAACATGATCTGCGATAATTTTATTCATAGTAATTGTTGTTGTAATTAGTTTCTAGTAGTGTTCTGAGTATAGTTAGTTTTTAGAGTTTTCATATTTGAGGTGGTTAATGGTTTTATCTTGATTTTATTATAAGGGTTTTCAAGAGTATATTTTCCTAGGGAATGATCCCCCAAAAAATAAGATATTTTTAAAAGATGTTGTTTCCTATTTCGAGCTTAGATTTTTTCTTGATTTCTGGTTCTTGTTGCTTGAGTAATGGAGTACTTTCATAGTCTCAAGCTTGAGCTCTGAGCGCATCAATGGTGGGTCGATTGGAGAAGAAGAACAGTAACAAGAAGTACACATGTGGATTTGCACTATGGGCGCATGTTCAGTGTATCCTGTAGTCCATGGGTGTATGTTGAATGTTACCCGCATTCCATAATCGTGCGTACTTTAAGAGTACTGCAAATCTCTGGCAAAAGTATGTAAAGGGGTTGAATCTTTGGAAAAATTATTCTTGGCATAATTTTGGAAGATTTCAGCCTCTGGCACACAATCGATGTATTATTGAACGAACCAAGCAAAAGTGTGCTAGTCTACTTTTCAGCGCAAAATTGACCAACTTCCTTCTTGGCGAACTTTCTAACCAAATCAGTAGACCGGTGTACAATGGACACATTGTGCATTAACTATAAAAATTTTGCCGTTTTTATAGACATAACCGTTGGCACATTTTCTATACGCTCAATGGTTGGTGCACTTTCGATGAGTTAGAAATCTGGCGCACTTGTTTACTTTTGGTGCCGTCTTATTCGCTTCATCTTCGATAAGCGATCCTTGACTTTGGTATGTATCAATTCCCGAGGCCCTCATCGATTTTCGAGGCCCTCGATTGTCATGCCTTCTACTGTCGCGTTGCCTGGGGACTCATATTTTGTTTTGTAGTTATTTTGCTCTTATAAAGTGCGCCACTTCTCTTACTCGTAACTCTTGTTACGTGCACAAGTTTGCTTGCATATGTAGAATGTGCCTATTCTAGTAATTCTTGGTTTTGTACCGCATCTTTCTACTTCTTTATTATAGATTTTGTGTTCCATATAGTTGCTTGCTCGCGCGTTGTGATCCATAATTCCTAACTAACCTATATTGGCCATTGCAAAGTGCGTCAATCCAGGATTTTTGAGAATGATTGTGCATGCATGGGTCCTATTCTAGATTAGTTGATCTTGACCATGATTGATGATCTATGACCCCAGAATTTGAGGAATTAATGAGGCATTTATCACCGTGACTCGATCATATGAGATAGAATATTCCTGACTTGATCAAAACATGATTCATGTGACCAACTAATAGGTTTGGTATCCTGATTTGGTTATTGTATTCGTGCCAATACACTTGTCTTGCTTACTTGTTTATAAAGGCTATATTGTACACTGAGTGTGGGAAATTAGCTAATATTTACACTGAATGTGACATGATATTTCCTGCTCGGTGTATAATATTATATTCTTGAATTCTTGGTACGAAATTGATAATGGGTCAGAACCATAGTGTGGCTATGTTATTGCTTGTTTGAATGTTGCATCTACATTTGAGTGAATTCAGACTTGACTTCTTATATTAAATGGATTTGTATCAAATATGCCCATACTTTGTACGACATCATTAAGAGGAATATTCTTGTGGCCACGATAAGGAATTCCATATCACTGTAGGGTTAACTAAGTAACATAAAAGCTGAATAGAACATGGGGAGAGAACGACATCCCGTGATCGTGCGTGATGGGCCGCCCCGTGATAATTTTCATTGCATACTAGGCTAGCCACCACAGATATTGTATATCATCTGCATGTAGCAGAGTACAATATTCGACCTTTTATATTTAAACCGAGCCAACATTTTCCATATAGGAAGATTGGAAATGTTACTGATTTATTAACGCGGTGTCCCTACGGGAGACTGGTGCGACAATTAGCACGGTGTCCCTACAGAGAACTGGTACAATCATGACATAATTTCCTGCTCTAATAATATTGGCTCAGTTTGCCCTGTTCGATATGGCATGATCTGAGGATGCTTATTATTATTATCTCAGATAACCCTAGACTCCAGATAATAAGTCGTAACATTGTTTGGCCATTATAACCTGACTTGGTTGTGATTGTAATTCTGTTAGTAGCTTAGGGACATTGACTTTCATAGTGTGGTCTTAAACTTCTTTCCTTGTTTGGTTGAAAACTTGAGTTATTATGCTATGATGGAATATAGACCGAACTACGACAGAGAAATCCTGGCTTGACTATAATCAGGGGACACACCTTATCTTCGGTGGCATTGTATTTTCTATCCATGTTTGGTGAAGGAGTGCCATATTATCCCAAAGATGGGGCATACGCCAATGATTTTTGGCTCTTGCATTATAGGCTTGATCTGGTTTTTGTTTCTTCATTCGTGTTTCCTTATGGTACTTTCTATTTGGGTCTAACCCTATGGGTTTGGTATAGCATGGTTTAAAACTAACACCAGAGGATCCAACTTTTTCCCTATAAGATGATGTGCACCAGACGGATGGTTGGTGAAGGGCATGAGTGGGTTTTTTTTATCTCGGTTGGGCGTTTAGCCCCCGGTACTTATTAGCAAGCTTGTCTGGACATCAGTTCCTTTTTACACAATTATATATAATCAGACTGCAGCTGATCTCGATTGTGTAAATATTGACATTCTGCTAGCCTACCATTTTGATTGATAGATCTCTAGAACATTCTGTTGGGACATTTGGGACACGACTTTATCTCATATGTTCTATGTTGTTGTTACTTGCATAAATGATTGAGACATAGTTGTTCTGAGAACCTAGGTGACTTGATTTTAGCATATACCTCTTGTCTTTCTACAGTTGTGACCACCATACGACGTTTTATACCTTGTACATGGGAGCTGGCCATGTCCTTCTCCATATTTCGGTACTGGGGCATGACAAGATTTTAGTGGTGGCCCATGCAGGTCTAATTTTTAAGACTTATTGTGTGTCATGATCTTTGGAGTCTTAGTCAAACATGTTCCTCCTTGAGTTCCTGAATCCATTCTTCTCGATACTCAGCTTGAACCATTTGATTGATTATTTCTCTGTTCCTTTCCATCCTATTCTTGATGTCTTTTGTCCCTTTCTTCCAGGGCTTCCCTATCTCCGGTTGCCGAAGCTCAGGGACATCGAGGATACCAGTAGGTCCGGACGAGATAGGACAACCGCGTGAGGTATTATTTCTCTAGGATCCGGTTCGGATCGAGCCAGTAGTTGGGCCCTCATACGAGACAGTGGCAAGAAATATTGAATAACCTGCTCCAGAGGTTCTGGTTCCCCCAGATGTGCCAGCAATGCCAGCCACACTTGATACCCCAGCTTTATTAGAGATCATCAGGGGGATGATGGTCACACAATATTATCAGATGGCGGTACAACATCAACAGCATCTCAAGCAGCAGGAATAAAATGTATTGTTGAATCAAGGGTTACAAACGGCTTTAGAAATATGCTGAAGGATAGATTCAAGGGCATCGGTTAGATTCTGTAGACTTAACCCCCGATAATTTGATGGTACGGAGATGACATCACGACAGACAATTGGCTCCAGGATATTGTAGGTATTCTGGCGGCGGCCAAGGTTTCAGCTAAGGAACAGGTTAACCAAGTTCAGTTGCAACTTCAAGATCTCGCCAGGGATTGGTGAGCGGTAGAGAAGGACGGCTTAAGGCAGCCTATTTCTTAGAATAATTTTAGGATTAGGTTCAGAATGAAGTATTTTGGAGTCATAGCCCAGTTTGAGTTGCATCAAAGGTTTATTAACCTCAAACAGTCTGGTAGAACAGTGGACGGCTACGTGGCAAAGTTTAGACGACTGAGTAGATTTGTACCATCAATGGTGGAAACAGAGCCAGATAGGGCAATGAGGTTCCAACAAAGACTTTATTTAGAGATTCTATAATTGGTAGAAGGACACAACTACTAGACTTTTGATAATATATTAGTGGCAGTCAGGAGGCACGAACTAACTTTTCAAACGATGCCATCGAGGATATGAGGCTGTAGAAGCATGGAAAATTTGCAATCATGCGTCCAACAAACCATGCGCCCCAAAGTAAAGCTCAAAAGAGATTGGGCCGCAGAATCACCCTGAGGCCCAATAAGGCGACATCCATGCGCCCTAATCAGCCGAAGTAGCTTTTGCTGCAGATGGACCTGACATGGCCTAGCAACGGAAATATCTCTAACACAGAATCCTGAAAAAGGGGATTTTCTGAATGCCTCAAAAGACATGAACATACTAAATCACAGAAGTCTTACGTTAGCACAAAACTTTACTCTTGATGGGTGGGCAGCGTCATGTGTACAACACAACAAGTACCCCATGTATTCAAGACTTTATGTGTTTCATGCGTCTCTGGCCACATGCGTCCCAAAATCTATGCATTCTACGTGTCTCTGGCTCTGTGCTTTTAGACTTTATCATTCCATGCGTCTCGAGCCCCATGTGTCCCAGACTCTATGCGTCCCATACGTCTTTGACCATATGTGTTTCAGACTCCACTAAGACCAAATCTTTCTATTACGACATGAGTAATTCTATCCAACCAAGTATGGATCATGTGTCAAGCTGTCCAAGTCATGCTCACAAAGGACGAGAACTACCCAGATCTTCAGCAACAGAAAATTTGAATAAGCGCTCACGTGATAGCCCGGCCGGCTCACCGTTACAGCTCTACCCCGTTAAGGGGGTACACGTGGCATCCTCTACAATCCATGCAGCCCAATATATGGATGCCCAAGGAAGACTATATATACCCGGGTGGCCTGCCCAAACGAGGGGGATAAAAAAAAGACGGACAGAGAGGGGTTGCCAAAACAGAGATAGAGCATGCATAAACGAGCAAAGAGAGAACATAAGCTTCTTCACCCTGCATCAGATCGTCAACGAAGCAAAGGAGTCATTGCACTTCTCAAACCTCCAATGTCACACCCAGATAAAAATATTAAGTTAGATAATTCGGTTTAGGATTCTTTGTACACTTTTTTGTTCCTTAAATATAAAGTTTGCAAGAACTCATTTAATGGAGAACAAGATGGCGACTCTACTGGGGATGTCTGTCTCCTCTGATGATAAAGTTGTGGCACAATCCAACGCAGCCATGTTTGTATCAACTCAAAGGATGCTGGTGGTCCGCTTAGACCAGCAGGCTTTTGAGGAGATGCTCTCAGAGGAAAGCGCTAGTCCTTCGTCAAGGCTAGTGTAAACCCCCTCACCCAAATTTAGGCCTAATTTGCTTGGATAGTGAAACTAGGGCTGGATTGAACCAATTAGAATTAGAACACGGCTTTTATTTAATTATACAATAATTAAATATCGTGTAGTGCACCTTACCGTTGCTACGATAATTGGAGACACAATCTTGCCCGTCTTGTGCATCTCAAATTTTATTAATATTTTACACTGTCCCCTCTATGTCCTGACACTTGTGCCCTACCTAAATCTAATCCCATGTACTCCTAATTAATTCTAGAATATCGTACACGGTTCAATTTAATTAATTAAATCTAATTTCTGCCTTTGTGCAATTTTCCAATTGTTGGGGGGCTTTTATGCAAAAATGTACTGAGGTGTCCCCACTATTGGACAATTCATGAAAAAATCTATTTTTTCCTTCACGTAGATTTTTCCATAATTTTCAGCATGTGCAACGCGCACATCACCTCCATTTATTTTAAACCCATCCTCGCATTTTAAACCATGTAATTTAAAGCCCCAACATCCTCATGTGAGGCCAAGACCCCCAAGGATTGTAGCCCAAGGCCCAACCCAAGAGTGGTTGACTAGTGAAACCTATTCTAGGTCACACCCAACCCCCCATTTATAAATACTCTTTACATTATTTTTCCTTTTTCTATATTTTTTTTCCTAACCTAAAAAAATAGGCAGCCGACCCCCATTACTGTTCCTCCTCCATCTCCCCTTCCTCCCAACCGGCCGGAGTAGTCGACGCCTCCTCCTCTGTCACCCTCCCAGACCTCCACCTGGACTTCCCGCACCACCACCAACGTCACCGTCTACCACCACAGCCAGTCCTCCTCCGCCTGAAACCACCCGCAACCCTGCTGAACACCCATCACCGTCTCCTTCTTTCCCTCGACTCCTCACCTCATCGCCGGAGCCACCGTCGGAACTGTAACCCATGACCCAACCGAGCTGCCATCTTCTTCACACCACCACCATTTCCCCATACGACCTCGTCGACCCGACTGCACAGAGCAGCCGACCTCCCCCAAGCCCGCCGGATATCCCCGCTCCTCCCTCGATCGATCCCTGCTTCCAGCCATCACCATTACCATCAACACACCCCCGCCGTGCATCCGCCTGCACGAGCGACCGAGCTGCTGTGCTCCGCCGGCCTCATCTCCCCACGACTCTCATCTCCTCCGTACGACCAACCTACGGCCACCTCGCCGGAGTACCCCACCTCTCCTCGCCAGAACCGAACATCCCAAAGCCTAAGCCACCGCACCCCACCATCTCGACGTCCTCCTCCGCCTGACGTCTTCTTCCCTCGTCCACGGGCAGAACCACCGCCGACTGGACATCAGCAACCACCAACACCACCGTCGAGTCCACTTCTTCCCTCCTCCGCGAGCCATGATGGACTGAACTGACCTCCACTCCTCCTTGCTCTCATCCCCCTCGACAGTTCCCTGTCCTCCTTCCTCCCAGTCCCTCCTCGGCCGCCTGAGCATGGCCGAAACAGTAAACTCCGGTCATCCTCATATTCATCATCATCACAACCACCCTACATTATCACCACCACCACCATTCCCTACTCCTCCTTCTCGAACACAGCCTCTCCTTCTTGCCGAAGAAGCTCTGCCCTGTCCCCCTCCTTGGCCTGACTCGCCGGAACAGCTCCCCTGGCCGGATCTTCTCTCCCCCTGGTCGGGCTTCGGTCAGCAAGCCGGAATCGCCATCTCGGTTCACCATCATCATCATCACCATTAGTATCATCATCCCAACATCATCACAACTCATCATCACCCTCTTCGACATTGTTGCCAACAACGTCTCTATCCCCTCATCGTCATCCCCTCTTCGTCATCCCATCATCGGCATCGTACCATCGTTATCTCACCATCAATCCACCATCAATATAAACACATCCCCATTAACATCATCACCCTCACCATCATCCCATCATCATCATCTCATCGTCACCTTACCATTCATTATCATCATCAACACTATCGTCCTCACCATCATTGTCGTTATCGTCATCAACCTCTCTTCGTCGTCGTCCAGTCGATTCCGTGCACGTACTCCGAGGTAAGAACCTGTCCTGTCTTCTCCTTGTTATGTGAGTTTGTGTGTGTGCCAGTAGGATATTAGTGTTACTTATTGACTGTTAGTTGACATCATGCCCTGAGTCGGTGAACCCACATGCGTGTACGTATATGTACGCGTACACGTATATTACCCATTGGTATATATTTATATAGATACTTAGTACATGTATTCAAGTGGTAGGAATAATTGGGTGTTATATAGAAATATATATATACATGATATGTACATAATTTGTAAATAATTAAATACTATGCTGACTATACATAATTGGATTATACGACCCTAGGACACCGTGGACCATCCCGTATTACCTTGACCATGTTGATCCTAAGAACATGCTAGATGACTATCTGGTGTACAATTATGTACTGGCCTAGACACATGTTATTTTGACGACTGACTGTGCTACAATATTTAATTTAGGACACCCGCGTAATTCAACGCATGATTGACCATGTTAGATGACTAGTTTTACCCCTAGTATACCCCTTGAGTCCAGTATAAATATTGTTGTGTGTGCACTAGTGTAATGACTAATGATTATATTTGCATTATATTATATGTGCATAGGATGTTGGATTTGTTCTGCGCAATTTCTGGAGCAGGTTATTGGTACAACGCAGCTTTCTGGCCAGGCAAGTATACCTTACCATTGTACTGTTATTCATATTACATATGTTGCATGCATCTTTATTTTCTGTCGTTAGCTCATATATTTAACTATAATATAAAATACGTGCGACGGTGTCGTCGTGATGTATTTTTATTTATGTATTGCATTGACCTTGTTTATGAGACTACCCCATTATCATGTAGCATCATTAGGTTCATTGGCTGTGACACAGTTGTTACACAAGTTGTGAGTCTTATATTGATCATGGACTGGCGTGCAGGGTTTGGCCTCCTGTACGTGTGGGCCGTGCGTTAGAGATAACTGCTGTTAGAAACTTTGCATGCTAGTAGACTTGGCAGTTATTAGAGATCCATGGACATAGCTTATTATAGTACGGTGGTCCCATCCTTGTCCTTGTTTGGTTGCAGGATTGGACTAGGGTTCTAAGAATAGGCTATGAACCAAATTGTGTCATGGATGTGACATGCTTAGAGCATGGGGGGGGAGAACAACAAGTACTGTATTTGAGCTCCTTTACACTTTTTTCTATTGTGAGGCCGGATTCTCCGCTGAAGATACGGGCGGTGATGACCACTATATATTATATTATTATCAGGCGGGCCTCCGGCGTTCGAAAGTCGTCGTGCCTTTGTAGGCCCCTGGATCTCCAATAGAGAACCATGCCAAATCCCAGGTTTTCAGCCAGATAGCTCACTTGTGGGGAAAGTTGTTCTTAACTGCATTCACTTAGACGGTTAGGCGACCCTTTGGATATTTATTTCAGTACTTTATTGGCATGTGTTTAAGTATCTTGTTATGTCCCTCTGAGGACCTGGTCCCCTGCCAGGTGTATCTGTTTTTGAGTATTCGCAGGAGCGCAGATTCGGATGGTTACAGATGTTTCGTGGATGTCTTCTCTCCGAGCAGTGATTGCTAGCTGGTATACTTATATTGTGTTTGATAGCTTGTACTTATATTGTATTTGCTCTTATATTCGAGTTGGTAGTGGATTTGTTTCCATCCAACTATCTTCCTTAGATACTTCTCATTGAGATCTAGTTTCATAGATATTGGTTATTTAAGTTCATATATGATTTTGGTGGATGAGATTTAGATTATACCCTGTGACTTGTGTATTACATTTTATACCACTTGTGGATTTGATATTCATATTACAGCGTACGTGTGGATTTGGTTTCCATATATTGGAGTTGCCATATCCATGCGGCTGGCATGCTTACGTGTCCTAGTCCTACGTATTTTTGGGACTGGGGCGTGACATGTTTTTGTGGTGGCCCATACAGGTCAAGAGCATATTGTCTCGGTTACGTTACTGTACCGAACAAGCCTGCACCTAGGACTAGAGTATAGGATCTCATCCACAATTGACTATGATTCATCTTCCTCCTATCTGTTATTTCTGAACAATTGCATCATGCTTGATTCATTTGCTTCCCTAATAGTTCTTTAAGTATAGCCTTCTCCTAGAATATAGAAGTTCCTGTTGTTAGATGATAAGTAGAGTAACCTTCCTATTCAGAGTACAACTAGAGTGTTGACACATCACTGAGTAGAATACTTAATGAACCATAGCACCCTTACATGTAGATGGATTGACCATTACCCCTTGATGTATTATGAAGACTTAAGAGTAGTATAGATACTACTAGAGTTAGTTAGAAGTTTACCATAATGATTGCCCCTAATATTGAGGAACCAATAGAAAACCAAAAATTTAATATTAAGACTGAACCTAACCTTCACAGTTAGATAAGTATTGGAGAACTATAAATTTAGATTCTTGTCTTGAGATAAGCAGACAGTGCCTTAGAAAGCCAAGAGCAATGTATAGAACATTTTCCTAATCATACCTCAAACATAGCAACTAGCATACCACTCCCCCTTAGAGAACCGTGATGCTATCTAGAGCCCTATTTTAAATTTTATATATTGTTCCTCTGAAACCCTAGCGCTCGCCACTCGCGCGACGACTAAATTATGTTCTTCTTTTCTCCATCTTTTAATTCATGCCAACCTGACACTTCTGATTATAGACCAAGTAATTTTATTCTATGATAGAATATATGGTTTGCTAAAGTGATAGTCGTGATCTTGAATTTTGAATTGTGTACCTTGTCGTTAGAACCTGATAGTGGAGTTGTTCAATTAAATTGTGATGATTACCCCTAGTTGTAGACCACGTAATTTGTACCCTCACATCGATACAAGTTAGACCCTTCCTCCTTAACGGCCAGTAACTCTTCTATCTTTACCATTGACACTTGCTTATAAGTGCTACGACTAAGACTTAGGATGACCATTACCTACATAAAAAGGATACCCTAATCAGTACCAAGATCTTTCCTCATATACCCTAATAAGAGTTTCTGCTCTATTTACATGTGCAAGATTATTTGTAGGACCATCTTAAGACTGTCACAGTATTAGTTTAATTGTTTAAGTTGGGTAGTATGCCTCACAACCTAGTATCTCATAGCCTTTTGACCAATTATTGAAGTGTAACTGAATGACATTAATGGTTTGCTAGCATAAGATGACAGTGTTTATTCAGACGATAGAATTTAGAGGTCCATGTCCCTATTTGGTTGACTAGCGACTCAGACAAAGAATTAGTATGACAACTGTAGAGATTTTGTAGTCTTTCATTATTATTGCTTATTTTGCTTTTGTTTTTTTTGTGAACTTGAATTATTATGAACCTTCTTTCATCCTAATCTAGCGTATTCATATTTGTTGTACTACCTTGACTTATGCTGCTATTATAGCCTAGTTTTTGCAAGCTTATTCTTTATCGAGCTTGTTCATGACATACGTACTATTGGGGGCCCACAATAATACATTTCAGAATCAGTGTATTAGGGTCTAGCTAACATTAGTGCGCTTGGTTCGCCCTTCGCATAACTACTTTACGTGGATTGAGATATGTAGTGATTAGTAGACGAATATACTTGCCCTAGACATGTCTAAGCGTATCGTATCGGCTACATAACTGTACTAATACGAGCATGCGAATACAGATTTACCAAATAGGATTTCAGTCCACAACTGCCTTGACAATTCTCATTGGATTCCTTGAAACGCCTTGATCCCTATACTTGCATTCTATTACTTCTCCCTTGAACCCTTATTTATTGATCTACGTCTTTCCTTATTTTGAAAAGACGAAACATCTTGCTTGGTATAAGTTTGATATATAGATAGTACTAGATATCCCCCATAGGCCAATCACATTGTTTGGTGACTATCTTTTATAAATGATTAAGGGCATATCATAGAGGATATGTTTGGTGTTAAAAGACTTTGAGGATTCAATAACATGATTAAATAAATTGGGACATAGCCTTCTTAGATGTATAACCTTAGATGATAGATGGGTAAATTCTAAGTTGGGTAGAAACTACCATGTTAACTTAAGGAGAATTCGTTACACTGTAATCAAGTAAGGTTAGATAGAGAAACCCTACCCTAGTCTTAATTTCGAGGACAAAATTGTTTTAAGTTGGGTAGATTGTAAACCCCCTCACCCAAATTTAGGCCTAATTTGCTTAGATAGTGAAACTAGGGCTGGATTGAACCAATTAGAATTAGAACACGGCTTTTATTTAATTATGCAATAATTAAATATCGTGTAGCGCACCTTACCGTTGCTACGATAATTGGAGACACAATCTTGCCCGTCTTGTGCATCTCAAATTTTATTAATATTCTACACTGTCCCCTCTATGTCCTGACACTTGTGCCCCGCCTAAATCTAATCCCATATACTCCTAATTAATTCTAAAATATCGTGCGCAGTTCAATTTAATTAATTAAATCTAATTTCCGCCTTTGTGCAATTTTCTAATTGTTGGGGGGCTTGTATGCAAAAATGCACTGAGGTGTCCCCACCATTGGATAATTCATGAAGAAATCTATTTTTCCCTTGACGTAGATTTTTCCGTAATTTTCAGCATGTGCAACGCGCACATCACCTCCATTTATTTTAAACCCATCCTCGCATTTTAAACCATGTAATTTAAAGCCCCAACATCCTCATGTGAGGCCAAGACCCCCAAGGATTGTAACCCAAGGCCCAACCCAAGAGTGGTTGACTAGTCAAACCTATTCTAGGTCACACCCAACCCCCCTTTTATAAATACTCTTTATATTATTTTTCCTTTTTCTATATTTTTTTTCCTAACCTAAAGAAATAGGCAGCCGACCCCCATTACTGTTCCTCCTCCATCTCCCCTTCCTCCCAACCGGCCGGAGTAGTCGACGCCTCCTCCTCCGTCAACCTCCCAGACCTCTACCTGGACTTCCCGCACCACCACCAACGTCACCGTTTACCACCACAGCCAGTCCTCCTCCGCCTGAAACCACCCGCAACCCTGCTGAACACCCATCACCGTCTCCTTCCTTCCCTCGACTCCTTACCTCATCACCGGAGCCACCGCCGGAACTGTAACCCACGACCCAACCGAGCCGCCATCTTCTTCACACCACCACCATTGCCCCATACGACCTCGTCGATCCGACTGCACAGAGCAGCCGAGCCTCCCCCAAGCCCGCCGGACATCCCCGCTCCTCCCTCGATCGATCCCCGCTCCTAGCCATCACCATTACCATCAACACACCCCCGCCGTGCATCCGTCTGCACGAGCGACCGAGCTGTTGTGCTCCGCCGGCCTCATCTCCCCACGACTCTCATCTCCTCTGCACGACCAACCTACGGCCACCTCGCCGGAGTACCCCGCCTCTCCTCGCCAGAACCGAACATCCCAACGCCTAAGCCACCGTACCCCACCATCTCGACGTCCTCCTCCGCCTGACGTCTTCTTCCCTCGTCCACGGGCAGAACCACCGCCGACTGGACATCAGCAACCACCACCACCATCGTCGAGTCCACTTCTTCCCTCCTCCGCGAGCCACGATGGACTGAACTGACCTCTACTCCTCCTTGCTCTTATCCCCCTCGACAGTTCCCTGTCCTCCTTCCTCCCAGTCCCTCCTCGGCCGCCTGAGCATGGCCAGAACAGTGAACTCCGGTCATCCTCATATTCATCATCATCACAACCACCCTACATTATCACCACCACCACCATTCCCTACTCCTTCTTCTCGAACACAGCCTCTCCTCCTTGCCGGAGAAGCTCCGCCCTGTCCCCCTCCTTGGCCTGACTCGCCGGAACAGCTCCCCTGGCCGGATCTCCTCTCCCCCTGGCCGGGCTCCGGTCAGCAGGCCAGAATTGCCATCTCGGTTCACCATCATCATCATCACCATTAGTATCATCATCCCAACATCATCACAACTCATCATCACCCTCGTCGACATTGTCGCCAACAACGTCGCTATCCCCTCATCGTCATCCCCTCTTCGTCATTCCATCATCGGCATCGTACCATCGTTATCTCACCATCAATCCACCATCAATATAAACACATCCCCATTAACATCATCACCCTCACCATCATCCCATCATCATCACCTCATCGTCACCTTATCATTCATTATCATCATCAGCACTGTCGTCCTCACCATCATCGTCGTTATCGTCGTCAACCTCTCTTCGTCGTCGTCCAGCCGATTCCGTGCACGTACTCCAAGGTAAGAACCTGTCCCGTCTTCTCCTTGTTATGTGAGTTTGTGTGTGTGCCAGTAGGATATTAGTATTGCTTATTGACTGTTAGTTGACATCATGCCCTGAGTCGGTGAACCCACATGCGTGTACGTATATGTACGCGTACACGTATATTACCCATTGGTAGACATTTATATAGATACTTAGTACATGTATTCAAGTGGTAGGAATAATTGGGTGTTATATAGAAATATATATATACATGATATGTACATAATTTGTAAATAATTAAATACTATGCTGACTATACATAATTGGATTATACGACCCTAGGACACCATGGACCATCCCGTATTACCTTGACCATATTGATCCTAAGAACATGCTAGATGACTGTCTGGTGTACAATTATGTACTGGCCTAGACACATGTTATTTTGACGACTGACTATGCTACATTATTTAATTTAGGACACCCGCGTAATTCAACGCATGATTGACCATGTTAGATGACTAGTTTTACCCCTAGTATACCCCTTGAGTCCAGTGTAAATATTGTTGTGTGTGCACTAGTGTAATGACTAATGATTATATTTACATTATATTATATGTGCATAGGATGTTGGATTTGTTCTGCACAATTTTTGGAGCAGGTTATTGGTACATCGCAGCTTTCTGGCCAGGCAAGTATACCATGCCATTGTACTGTTATTCATATTTCATATGTTTCATGCATCTTTATTTTCTGTCGTTAGCTCATATATTTAACTGTAATATAAAATACGTGCGACGGTGTCATCGTGATGTATTTTTATTTATGTATTGCATTGACCTTGTTCATGAGACTACCCCATTATCATGTAGCATTATTAGGTTCATTGGCTGTGACACAGTTGTTACACGAGTTATGAGTCTTATATTGATCACGAACTGGCGTGCAGGGTTTGGCCTCCTGTACGTGTGGGCCGTGCGTTAGAGATAACTGCTGTTAGAAACTTTGCATGCTAGTAGACTTGGCAGTTATTAGAGATCCATGGACATAGCTTATTATAGTACTGTGGTCCCATCCTTGTCCTTGTTTGGTTGCAGGATTGGACTAGGGTTCTAAGAATAGGCTATGAACCAAATTGTGTCATGGATGTGACATGCTTAGAGCATGGGGTGGGGAGAACAACAAGTACCGTATTTGAGCTCCTTTGCACTTTTTTCTATTGTGAGGCCGAATTCTCCGCTGGAGATACGGGCGGGGATGACCACTATATATTATATTATTATCAGGCGGGCCTCCGGCGTTCGAAAGTCGTCGTGCCTTTGTAGGCCCCTGGATCTCCAATAGAGAACCATGCCAAATCCCAGGTTTTCAGCCAGATAGCTCACTTGTGGGAAAAGTTGTTCTTAACTGCATTCACTTAGACGGTTAGGCGACCCTTTGGATATTTATTTCAGTACTTTATTGGCATGTGTTTAAGTATCTTGTTATGTCCCCCTGAGGACCTGGTCCCCTGCCAGGTGTATCTATTTTTGAGTATTCGCAGGAGCGCAGATTCGGATGGTTACAGATGTTTCGTGGATGTCTTCTCTCCGAGCAGTGATTGCTAGCTGGTATACTTATATTGTGTTCGATAGCTTGTACTTATATTGTATTTGCTCTTATATTCGAGTTGGTAGTAGATTTATTTCCATCCAACTATCTTCCTTAGATACTTCTTATTGAGATCTAGTTTCATAGACATTGGTTATTTAAGTTCATATATGATTTTGGTGGATGAGATTTAGATTATACCCTGTGACTTGTGTATTATATTTTATACCACTTGTGGATTTGATATTCATATTACAGCGTACGTGTGGATTTGGTTTCCATATATTGGAGTTGCCATATCCATGCGGCTGGCATGCTTACGTGTCCTAGTCCTACGTATTTTTGGGACTGGGGCGTGACAGCTAGCAATGCCCAAGAAGACCTACAAGATGTGGGTTGCAAAGGGTGTTTTGCCTCACCCAGCTATGGAGCATGCACTCCCCGTTTCTTCCTACCACAGGTACCGCACATTATGCGTCCACTGCTTATGCGGCAACCCCTTCCAAGAAGAAGGGTGCTAAGCACCTGGAGACCAGCATGAAATGGGTTGTAAAGGCTGTTGTGCCTCACCCAACTATGGAGCATGCTCGCCCTATCTCTCTTTCGGCCATAGGGATCGCACATCATACGTCCACCTCTCATGCAACAGTCTCTTCGGACAAAGAATATGCTCAAAGCCCAAATTTTGGCAAAAGGAAACACTACGATGCCAGAATTTTAGGTGCTAAGGCATATTCCATGAAGCCACATCAAAAGCTGCAAGCAAAAATCCATATATGGTACCGATCATTGGTCGTAGGAAAATATCCACATATGGCTAAGACAGTCACAGAAGTTCCGTCTTCGACCAAATTTTAAGCAGTGCTGACTCCATGTGCCATGCTGAAAAAGGGGAAGATGTGAACTTGGACTCTTCCTACTACGTACATGCGCGTGCTAGGACAAAGAAGTCTACGGCAATACGACCTAGCCAAGCTCAAGCAATTGTTTATTCGACCGACCGCAAGCAGGCATCGCTTACTATGCGTGTCCCTGACAGGAAGTCATACAAAATTGGCCCATACGTCCAATCCACAGTAGCAAATGGGCAGGGTCCATCTCAAACGTCTTCCACTGACGATCTAGGAAAATTTCTTATATAAACCCTAGATCAGGGAGCAAAGGAAATACCTACTCACCTATGTGCTCAGTCTAACCGAGCTCATAATAAGGGTACAAAACCAGCCCTCGCTTGATTTACGCAACATGATCAACCACAAGCGCAAAGCGAGGGAAGCAACCACAATATGTGAGGTATCCCCTCTAGGATACCCATGTGCCAACATTATCATCAACTACTATTGTGATAAAGAAGCAGTTTCAACGAATAGGCAGTCGGTATTCCAGCGGCTACAACAAAAGGCACCTACCCTATAACATCCCAAAAAATAGGTACAATTACCAGAGGAGGAGGAGATGCCCTTCGCCTCGTATTATTCCTCTTGGAAGTCTCCCTCTACAAGGGTAAATCGGAAGTCTAGTGCCTCAAACCTTCGCTCTTGGCCAGTGTGTCGAGAACACGGACCCAAGGAGGACAGGTGGCAGTACCTACAGAAGGAGTTTTCCATGGTACCCACTTGAAGAAAAAGCTATCAGCTGCTGGAGATAGTTCTTCCTCAGGACCCCTGGGGGTTACACAAGTTGGGGGTAGTAATCCCCCGGACCTTTACAACTACCCGACGTTCCGAGAAGGCGGTGATTCCCAAGGAACATACCGATATCCCTAGGGGTGGCCATCCACGTTGACTACACTCGGCAAGAATCTCCTCGAATTCGAGGAGGAGGTGACACTACCCGATGACTACTCCTGGCAAGAATCTGAGACAGAAAGTGCGGCATCCACTACCCCATCCATCTCTCTCTATGTGAGGACTATATAGATGGCAGGGTATGATCATGAAGGCCCCAGTGACCGACAATGCCTCGAGGCTCTTGAGGCCATGACACAGACAGAGAGTTTATCAATGCAAGCCCTCACCAGACCATACTAAAAATTAAAGTAAACATGGCTTCTCAACCAACAAGTGCTTCTGGACAATTAAGCTTGGACCCTTGGACCAACGCAGATTCTAACGCAACCAGTCTACCCATAGGCGGTAATCACCCTCTTCCTGGCTCATCTACCCCTACCACCAGAGACGAAGCCAAAGAAGCAATGGGGGAAGTCTAGAAACTCTAGGCTCGCCTAGATTCCATGGGAAACCGGGACTCACTGTGCGAGCTCGTGGTACGATAAACATAATCCTGCTAGTGGAGAGATGTGTCATACTCACCCAAGTATAACCCTTTAACTTGAACCCATTCGACGGGAATACTTCCATCCGTCAATACATGAATTATTTTGATACTACAACAGTGTACCTACCTCGCAGTAACGCACTTCTCACCAAGCTCTTTGTAGATGCATTATCTGGGGTAGCATTCGACTGATTTTGTAGCCTACAAGAAACTATATCTCATCGTTTGATGAACTCAAGGGTCTTTTTCGTAAAAGATTCTACGATGGAGAAAGCAACATGAAAATATCCTCCTTGATGTACGTAACCCAAGCGGAAAGGGAACTCGCCCAAAATTATATCGACCATTCCCGACAAGCGACGCTGAGGTTGGCTGCATGCAATTCTGAGTCGACACTGATTAATATGTGCCTCAGAAACTTACTTCCAGCAGTTAGCCTATGTATGGGCGACGATCAGTTTAAAGACTGGATGACGTTCATTATAAGCGCTGTCAGTGCTGAAAAGAAGATCAATGATGCCCGACTCTTGGTAATATAGATCCCGGTCGCTGATGATAGAGGAAAATGTCCCAACAACAACAACAGCTACAACATCAACCGCTATGGTAAAGAGAAGCAAGCCTTGGTGGACAACTTAACCAAGAAGCCCGAGCAAAAGCCGGCTGAGGTTCCAAAGCCTAAGGAGACTTACTCCTTCGAAGATAACGATGTCATGCCCATCTTTGACGTACTAATGAAGGGTAGTCAGCTCTGGCTCCCCGACATCAAGCACCATGTTGAGGCACGCTGAGATGAATAATCTGAAGTACTGCAACTACCATCGCTACGTCCATCTTCCGATGCGGGACTGCAGTAGACTGAAGTGGTACATCCAGCATCTGCTTGACGATAAGTCTCTTATCTTTGACTTCAATAATAAGACAATTTTCGTGAATATGATGTCGCGTTAGTTCGACAACTTCCCAGCGACGGAAGCCCAAGAGGGAGTAATTTTGATCCCCCGGGAAACAATGGAGGTCATTAATATTCTGCCAACTGGTGAACAAACAGTCAGCCTGATATCGCTCACCACTGCACGTAAGGAGGTCATGTTGGTCTATCTCGATCTTGTCCCAGACTTGATGAAATCGGTGACACCTATCGCCACCAAGTCCAAGGTCAAGAAATCTAAGCCCTGCTACAAAGTTTCTATCCCATCCGAAGAAGGTATAGCAGGAACAACAAGGTCAGGCCTAGCATACCAACGAGAGTAGGACATCCCTAGCGATAGTGCGCTCCCAATTCTATCACCTACAATATCTGACCCTAGTCTATCCCATCCTCTAGCAGTGGACAAGTCAATGCAAAAGAAAGTTTACTTCGACAAACCGCTATGTAAGGATACAGCTTTGGGGTTAGAAAAATGATACAACTACGATATTTTGGACCTACTGGATAACACTCCAGTGAAGTGTTCACTATTCGAGCTTCTACGGCTCTTCAGAGATACTCATGCCCCTCTGAGTGAGGCAACACAGAATGCTGACATCTACCTGGTATAGCAGGTAAAACCGCCAGTTGAGGATCCGGCTGCTTGCCCCTACTGCAATAATATTATGGAGAAAATACCCCATATTACATTCTCGTAACAGGATATGTTGCTAAAAAGTAATTGGCATGATCGTCCCTAGTACTATGCAGGGAACATTTGTGCCATTAAGGAGGACCAGATGCACATCAATCCTGGTTCGTCAATTAGCATCATCCCGCGGAGTATCCTTCAAACCTTGAGCAGTTTAATGAATCACCTGGTAGCCACCAATACTGCCATCACTGGCTTCAACCCAGGAAGGAGCTACCCACTGGTCAAGATTTGCCTGAAATACCAGATCGATAACTTGAAAATAGAGGTTACTTGCTATGTCCTTGACATAGATGTATCCTATAAGTTCTTCCTCGGACGCCCATGGATACATGAATATAATATCGTGTCGTCGACCCTGCAACTGTGCCTGAAGTTCATCGACGAGCATGGCATGGTCAAAATCGAGTTTGCTGACGTTGATCCGTTCAAGAGAATCGAAGCATATTACTCTGATTTGATCCTTAACAAACAGGTCGACCAAAATAAAGATGGCAATAACGTCGATGATGAGGAAGAGGTTGGGATAATACTAGAAAAGCCTTTAAGATTTTGACTAAAGGCACGCGCTACCGACACAACCTCTCCATTTGTCGTAAAACTAAATAGGAAGGCACCCGAACCTCTAGCTGTTTGCCTTCGAAGGATGAATTGAACACCGAAAGAAGGTCCAACACCACTCACCATGTCCGAACCTCTGGTCTTTCACATTCATAGGCCGGGTCAACCTCCAAAGGATTCTCTGCCGCTACGACATCTGAACCTCTGTTAGTAAAGCTGTGCAGGAAATCTCCAAATACTTCGCTCGTACTAGGGGTAGATCTTGGGAAGGACGAGCTGGAGGAGTACGTAGTTGCTCACGCAAATATCCCTTCTTTGGATGATGTAATTCCAGGAGAAAAGATACCTTATTTTGTGAATAAAGGGCTATCTTTGAACTACTTCAAAGTTGCACACATAAGCGCACTATATTCCATGGAGCATAATCTAGGCCTATGCCTACAAACACAGGTGACTACTACCTATGCAGTAAATCAGATCCTCTCTAACCAAGGTTCCTACCTCACGGTTCCAGCAAGGAGGAGGGGAGACAAACCCATCATCTTCGTAGGGTTGAATGCCCCCAGTCCTTTATCCCAGAGGAACAAGAACCCGATAGTGGAAAAATGCAACTCTACCAGTTCAATGGTCAAGCCAAATATCTCATCCAGAATATGGTTTATGATCTTAAAAGCAACTTAGGTTTGAATCATGAAAAAGGTCGACGGCTGCCCTTGCGCCTCACCGCTCCGGCTGGCAAATTCGAGTACTACTACCATAAGACCAAGCATGACTTAGGATATGTTACGCCTTCCATAACCCCCGAGGGCTTGAATGAAGAAGATGATTTATAATCTCACTCTAGAGAGTCTTCTCGGGACTCCGATGTCAGTATCGGGAAGATGCTCAAACAAACATGGCCTACCAATATGGTGTTAGCTGACCCTGAGGAAGACGATGAGGATCTACCGGAATACTTTAAAGTAGAACCGTGGGCCGCATAATGGGAGATATGGTTCAAACAACGAAAATCTCCTACCGAGGACGAATTTGTACAAGTCATTCTGGGCGACGAATCCTCCCCTAAAACTATCTTCATCAGCAAGAGTCTGACTGATGAGGATTGGGAATCCCTTATATAGTTTGCCAGGGAATACATTGATGTCTTTGTCTGGAGCTACGAAGCTATGCTAGGACTGGACCCCCAAATCGCGGTCCACAAGCTAAATATCTTGCCAAACGCTAAGCTTGTCAAGCAGCAGCAATGGCGGTTCCGATCGGACATTATGAATGCCATCAATGCTGAAGTCAACAAACTGATAGCTAATTGCTTCGTCCGCGAAGAACCATATCCAGATTAGGTAGCCAACATTATGCACGTAAAAAAAAATGAACGGGAAGATCCAGATCTGCATTGACTTCTGTAATCTAAATGCAACCTACCCTAAGGACGAATTCCATCTGATCACGGACATAATAATTGATAACACCTTTGGCTTCGAGCGCATATCCTTCATAGACGAATTCTTAGGCTATAATCAAATCAAGATGTCTCCTGACAATCACAGACGTACATCGTTTCGAATGACGATAGGAGTGTACTGTTATAAAGTTATTTCCTTCGGTCTGAAGAATAGGGGCACTACATACTAACGAGCTATGAGCACCATCTTCTGTGAGCATCTACACAGAACGGTCGAGTGTTATATTGATGACATTGCCTTCAAGAGTCGCTCCAAAGATGATCACCTCAGGGACTTAAAGACTATGTTCGACCTCATGTGTACGCACGAGCTGAAGATGAACTCTGCCAAATCTTTCCTAGGAGTCTCCAACAAAAAAATTTTGGGTCCCATCCGAACATCGAAGGGTATCCACGTAGACCCTGACAAAACCAAAGCGATCCTTGACATACGGCCACCGAAGAACCTCAGAGAACTTTTTAGCCTTCAAGGAAGACTGGCCTATATCAGGAGGTTCATATCAAACCTCTCTGGACGTTGTCAGCCGTTCACACAACTCATTAAGAAGGGAGTCTCCTTTGTCTGGAACAAAGAATGCCAGCGTGTCTTCGACAACATCAAAGAATACCTCATGATCCCTCCAGTATTGGTAGCCCCTATTATGGAGAAGCTCTTTATGCTCTATGTACTAACAATGGATCACTCTCTTGGCACTCTACTAGCCCAGAAGAGTGACACAAGTCACGAGCAGGCCATCTACTACCTCAGCAAGATGATGGTCATCACGGAGCACAGATATAATCCCGTCGAGAAAGAGTGACTTATTCTGGTCTTTGTTATCTAGAAAACATGACATTATGTAATAGGACAAATGATCCATGTGATCTCGTGGGTCAACCCTCTCAGGGTCCTCATGACCAAGCCTGGGGCACTCAACTCCCGCTTGGCTACGTGGACGATAATAATGTCACCATATGACATGGTATTTATTCCATAGAAGGCAGTCAAAGGTCAAGCATTGGCCAATTTTCTGGCTGCCCATCCAATGCCAAAAACCTCGAAACTTTAGAAGAAGATCTCGAACAAAGTGGTAGACTCCAACATGGCAAGCGCATAAGTCGTTTGGCAAATTTTCTTTGACGGTGCTTCAAAAATAGGGCCAAAAGGTGATATCGTCGCTGGGGTCGAGATAATATTGATCTTCCTATACGACCTGGTCATCAACCGCGCCTACTCTCTCACAGAGCCATGCTACAACAATGTAGCTGAGTACAACGCTCTCATCATTGGTCTCCAACTCACAAAACAAGTGGAACTTGATTAACTGGAAGCCTATAATGACTCCAAGCTGATAGTCAACCAAGTCCAAGGCTAGTACGAAGTCCAGAACGAAGACGTGATTCCCTACCATCAAACCGCCCTCAGTATTATCTCCACCTTCAAGATAACAACGCTCTCATCCTTCGGCTACAAAATATTGAGGCTGACGCCCTGACCGGCCTCATAGCCTCTCTTATTGTTTCGGTCAATACTCATGAACTGATCACCGCGATCGATCGATAGTTGGTCTGCCCGAAGAACAACATCTATCAGTTCCTGAGCTACTAAGAAGAGATGAACATTGACTCACAAGACTAGAGACTTTCATTCATCGACTACGCGGTCTATGAAATTCTTCCTGAGAATCCAAAGGAAGCCACTTCCATCAGAAGATGTTCCTCTAATTTTATTATGATACGGCTACAAAAATGTTGTATCGCTACTCCTATGATGGTCTTTTTCTATGATACCTATTGAATGCAGAAGTGAAGCAGGAACTTCCCACGATGGGGTTTGCGGTGCCTATTAGCCAGGGCCCAAGCTGCAGGACCTCCTCTGGAAAATGTGTTACTTCTGGCCGACAATGGTAGCAGACGCCATTGACTATGCAAGGAAGTGCCAAGCGTGCCAAATCCACGTGGACTTCATCAATAAACCCTTGGAGTTTCTACTCCCAACTGTTGTGTCAAGCCCGTTCGAAGCCTGGGGCATGGATATCATAGGGCCGATTAGCCCGCCTTCATCTAAGGGACATCAGTTTATGCTTGCCTTACCGACTACTTTTCCAAGTGGACAAAAGCAGTAGCACTTTCTGAAGTCAAGGCATCCTATATGATCAGCTTCATCAAGCATCAATTCATATACCACTTTGGCTTGCTATAAAGGATCATCCATGACAACAGTCCACAGTTTGTAAGTTACGCATTCTACCACTTTTGCGACAAAAATTGGATTCATAATGTAGCGTTAACTGCCTATAACCCGGCAGTAAATGGTCTGGCAGAAGCCTTCATCAAGGCCATTATAAAGCTACTCAAAAAGTTCGTGTCATCTAACAAATGCGAATGGAATGAGAAGCTGGGTGAATGTCTCTAGGCCTACCGTTCAACGGTCTGGACAGCTACCCGCAATACGCATTTCTCTCTGGTGTACGAAAGTGAAGCTGTCCTCCCACTCGAGAACCAAATCCCTTTACTTCGAGTAGCTCTCTCCAACCAATTAACCATCGACTATAATCACCGCCGACAGCTACAATAGTTAGAAGCACTCGACAAAAAATATTTATTATCTTAGTTGCGGATTGAGCTATACCAAACGCTTCTCTCAGGAGCCTTCAATAAACGAGTGAAGAAGAGGACCTACCAAGTGGGTGATCTCGTCCTAACCATAACAAGGCCAATGACTATGACCCATAAGACGGTCGACAAATTCTAACCCAAATGGGAAGGCCCATTCGTGGTAGAATCGGTATTCTCCAACGGCACCTACCGGCTCACGAAATATAACGTCGACTTGCTTATGATGCCTATCAACGATAAGTTCTTGAAAAAGTACTATGTCTAAGCAAGATGCATAACCCCCTTTTCTCCAGCAGTGCAACCAAGATGTACAGTCCTTACACTCTTGGTTCTTCATCCCCAGCGAGTCCCTATGTACAATATTTCTTCTTCTTTATAAATTTTTGTAAAAGCCATTATCTGTATCCAGGAGTCCTGGATATGCAACAGATGATGGATCCTCAAAATCTCCCCAGCGGAGTAGTCCTTAGGTCTATCTACACACTCTGTCTTGGACCACCAAAAAACTAGTCTCGTTAGACTCTAGTCTCCTCAGTGGAGCAATCCTCAAGTCTATATTTATTCCTGGATAGACCACCCTCAACAAACCACTCCTTAGTGAGTTCTTCGGACATTGGTTCATGTCCATATTACCTCTAAACTACCGTCCTAACATTTCTCCTTGGCTGTGTTTGCCATGTCCATATTATCTCTGAGCAAAGCACTCAGGTCTTGGCTATCGATTATTATGTCAATATTACCTCTGATGTCGGTTGTCATCTTCACTTATCACCCATACTTACCAAGGTACGCCAGCGGTATTAAGTCCAGAAAACTTGCCACGTCCATATCAGCTCTAGCAGGACTTATCTCAAACCTATTACCGGCACTCAGGTGCGCAAGAAGTAATAGGGCCATAAAACCTATCACGTCTATATCACCTATGATAGGGTTTTGCCTAGAACATATTACTTGTCTCAGCGTGCAAGAAGTAACAAGTCTACCAAAGACCCCCAGTGGGACATCCTCAATAGAAGAAAACTGCCATATCCATATTACCTCTGGCTTATTTCCTTTCCCTTATACCAAATACCAGGATCGTACCTAACCTTTTGGTACGACTATCGATCAGCTCACATCTACGTTACCTCTGAGCTATCATCCTCATATCCTCCCCAGAGGAGTTTGCCATATCTATGCGACCTCTGAGAAAACCTACCGGCTTTGGCTATTGATTATCACCTCCGTGCAACCTCTGATATCGGCTGTCATCTCAACATATCACACATGCTTAACTCTAAGTACATCAGTGGTGTTAAGACCACAAAACCTTCCATATCAAATCATATTTGGCAGAGATTGTCTCAAACCTATTACTTGCCCTCAGTGCACAAGAAGTAATAGGTCTACTTAAGTCCCCTAGTGGGATATCCTAAATAGACTATGATATTGTACTATGTCCATATTATCTCTGGTACGGTATCCAAAATTCCCGTAAGCAATTATAAACAAATGGAATAACTTTTATTTTTTTCATGGAGAGAAATTGAAAGCAAAACTACATTCGAGGGATTGTCAAGATCCCAAGCTCGAAGGCATAATAGGGATGCAAAGAAATAACTAATAGTGCTATGAGTCAAAGTATAACTCTTTTATATGCTCGTGGAGACGAGCAATATGGTCATCCAGGCACCTCTGGGCCCGACGCTCAACTTCTTGGGCCATAACCTCGGGTTCCTCATAGCGGCGTAAGACTCATGTCTGTCCTCCAACTGTTGCACCAGAACCTCAATGCTAGTCGTATTCTGCGCTTCCTGGCTCGCTTTGGTTAGGATAGCCTCCTTCTCTTGCTGGGCCTCTCGTAGCCTATTCCCTTGGGCATCAAGATCGACCTGGAGTTTCTAATTTTCTCTGTCAGGTCCTTTTGTCGGTAGAGGAACTGTTCTCTGAAATCGCCTATCCAGTAATGCCTCTCCTACAATATTTGGAGATCCAATCTAAATTATAACAAATATGTCAGTTAATACAGAAGTAACAACCTGGAGGCCCTCATCTATGCGGCCCAACATCCATGAAACCCTCCATCCATGCGACTAAAGTGCTTTTCCTCCATGCTTCCTATTCAAAGTATTTCAAACTTAGCAGTTTAAAAACTTTGAAGGGGGTCTTGTAGAAGTATGGAAAATATACATCCATGCGTCTAACAACCATGCATCTCAAAGTAAAGCTCAGAAGAAATTTGGCAACAGAATCACCCTATGGCCTAGTAAGATGACATCCATGCGCCCCAATCAGCCAAAGTAGTTATGGCCACAGATGGACCTGATATGGCATCCTAGCAATAGGATTATCTCTGACACAGTATCTTGATAAAGAGGATTTTCTGAATGTCTCAAAAGACTTGAACACACTAAATGACAGAAGTCTCATGTCAGCACATAATTTTACTCTCGATGGGTGTGCAGCGTCACATATACAATACAACAAGGACCCCAAGCATCCCAGACTCCTTATATTCCATGCATCTCTGGCCCAATGTGTCCCATATTCTATGCATTCCATGCGTCCCTTGCCCCATGTGTCCAAGACTCCCTGCGACTCTGGCCCCATACGTCTAGACTCCATGCGTTTCTGACCATATGTGTTCCAAACTCCATAAAAACCAAATCTTATTGTTACAACAAGAGTGATTCTCTCTAACCAAGTATGGACCACGTATCAAGATGACCTAGTCATGCCCACAAAGGACGAGAACCAACCAGATCTTCATCAACAAAAAATCTTAACAAGAGCCCATGTGATAGCCTGGCCCGCTCACAGTTACAACTGTACCCCTCTAAGGCAGCACACGTGGAAGCCTCTAGCATCCATACTGCCCAATATATGCGCGCCCAAGAATTACTATATATACCTAGGTGACCTACCCAAACAAAAGGGAAAAAAGGAGACCGACAGAGAGGGTTCGACAAAACATAGAAAGAGCATACAAAGATGAGCAAAGAGAGAACATAAGCTTCTTCACCCTACATCGGATCGTCAATGGAGCAAAGGAGTCGTTGCACCTCTCAAACCTCCATCATCATACCCCAGATCAAAATATTGTACTTAAATAATTCAGTTTATGATTCTTTGTACTCTTTTTTGTTCCTTAAATACAAATTTTGCAAGAACTTATTTAATGGCAAATAGAGGCCATAAGAGGACTCATGCACAGAGCATTACAGAAGGAGCATCGCCCCAAAGGTCTGCACCATCTCATGGCATTTGTATTCATGACATAGAATCATACAGAGAAGTAATTTTAACCATAACGGTACCAACTCGGCTGAAACAACCGAAGCACCAACAGTAACAGAACCAGTAAGCATCAACCGGTTGTATGTATTATGACAAATGAGGCCATACAATGAGTGATTATAGGGAAACAAATAGATTTTTCCTGAGATATGGTAGCCCTGATCATAGGATTTTTACATGCCCATTGATGCAGAGGTCAGGGGGATCAGCACCCCAATTTCCTGTATTGCCAACACCAAGAGCAATACAGCATGAAAACCCAGTATTGGCGGTGAAGCCGATAGCTCAGCGACCATTACCGATGCAGGCCTATATGTATAGGCCGAATCAATATCAACACTAAAACTAATAGCAACAAGGACATCAGAAACCACGATACCGCCACCAGGGAAGGCACCAGCAAGGAGCTCGATAAGGCAAAGGGCAGGCATTCATCTTGTCTTTGGAGGAGGCTTTGGCATCAGGTGACGTGGTGGCAAGTAATATTTTTTTTATCTTTTTTTGCTATGGCATTAACTGATTCAGGAAATTTACATTCATTTGTATCTACATAATTTGCGAGATATATGGATTAGAGTTTGAGACGTTGCCAGAGAGGCTATATATACTCACTAGTAATGGGCTTGTAGAAGTTAGTAGGGTTTGCCTAGACTGTCCAGTCATAGTGTGTGACCACCTATTACATATAAAGTTTATTGAGTTTCCTATGGGTAACTTTGACATTATCTTGGGCATGGACTGGCTGAGAGACAGTCATGATAAGATTTTTATAATGGCCGAGTGTTATTTCGTATCCCTGGTTTGGAAGAGTTTACGCTCGTGAGGACTACGAGAGGCTAGCAAGAAGAAGGAGTTACAGCGGTACCAACGGAAGGAGAACCAATACCTAAGATAGTTGACAAATTCATTGATATCTTTCCCGAATAACTTCTAGGATTACCTCTGTTTTGAGAGGTAGAGTTCAGTATAGAGTTGATGCAAGGAACGAAGCCTATATCTCATAAGATTTACCAGATGTCACTTTCTGAACTTGACCAGTTGTATCAATATGTTGAATAGTTAAAGGAGAAAAAATTTATTCATACCAGTGGGTCACTATGGGGAGCTTCAGTAGTATTAGTGAAGAAGAAGGATGGATCAACTAGATAATGTATTGACTATAGCAGTTGAATGAAGTGACAGTAAGAACAAGTATCCCTTGCCTAGGATTTATGACCTATTTGATCAGTTGAGTGAAGCCAGAGTATTCTCTAAGATTGATCTGCGATTTGGATGTCATCAGGTACGAGTTTGGGAAGAAGATATATCGAACAGAGCATGCAGGTCACGATATGGACATAATGAGTTCTTAGTGATGCCATTCAGATTGACCAATGCACCAGCAGTATTTATGGATTTAATGAACCGTATCTTCATGCCCTATTTAGATCAGTTTGTGGTTATGTTTATCAATGACATCCTGGTATACTCCCATAAGAAAGAAGAACATGAAAAACATCTCAGAAAGGTATTATAGACTTTGAGGGAGCACCAGTTGTATTTGAAACTTATCGAGTGTGAGTTCTAGTTAGACCATATTTTATTCTTGAGACACATCATCTCGGGAGTAAGAGTATCAGTGGATCCCTAGAATATTGAAGTGGTAGAGAATTGGCCAGTTTCGAAGACCAAGACAGATGTGCGCAGTTTTCTTGGATTAACAAGGTACTTCAGGAGGTTCGTGTTAGATTTTATAAGGATCTTCGCACTAATGACCCAGTTGACTCGAAAAGACGTTAAGTTTGTATGGTCAGCGGAATGCCAGGTAGCTTTTGAAGAACTAAAGAAAATATTAATCTCGACACCGATCTGACACTTCCAGTAGGATCAGGAGGGTTCACAGTGTATGGTGATGCATCAGGGAAAATCTATGATATGTTTTGATGCAGTACGAGAGAGTTATAGCATATGCATCACAACAGCTTTGGGATTACTAGAAGAATTACCCGACTCATGACTTGGAGTTAACAGCAGCAGTATTTGCGCTCAAGTTTTGGATGTATTACTTGTACGGTGAGCGGGTAGAAATATTTATGGACCATAAGAGATTAAAATATGTATTCACCAGAAGGATTTGAATATGAGGCATAGGAGATGGCTAGAATTGCTGAAGGAATAAGAAGTGGCAATACCATTTGGGAAAAGCTAATGAAGTAGCAGATGCTCCTAGTAGGAGGGTGATACATTTTTTCTGACAACGCAAAAGCATATCCTTAAAGATCTTCGAAAGATATATATTGAGACAGTATTTCCACAAGATGAGCGAGTCTTGGCTAGTTTACAGATACTGTCTACTTTGGTTGACGAGATTAAGAAAGCTTAGGTAGGAGATTCATAGATCTAGGCATTATGAGCAGAATGCAAGTTGGGATTCAGGAAAGAGTTGACTATTTACAGCGATGGAACGTTAAGGTTTGGAACTCGTATTTATGTGTCGAGTAGGGATATAAGACAAGAGATCATGACTGAGGCCCATAATTCACAGTATTCTATCCATCCTGGCAGTACAAAGATGTACCAAGATATTAAGTAACACTTCTGGTAAAACAGGATAAAGCGAGAGATATCATGTTTCATATTTCATTCCTATAAGAATTGGACAATCAACGAAATAATTGACAAATATATATATATATATATATATATATATATATATATATATATATATATATATATATATATATATATATATATATATATATATTTGTGGAAGATTGTGAGGGAACATGGTATGCTAATAAGTATAATATCAGACCGAGATTCGTGATTCACGTCTCATTTTTGGAAAATCTTGCATGAGAGATTGGGTACTAAGTTAAAATTTAGTATGGCACATAACCCTCAGACAGATGGGCAGTCCGAGAGAACTATCCAGTTCTTGGAGGATATGTCAAGAGCCTGTATCCTAGAATTTGGTGGATCATGGGAGAAATACCTGCACTTGGTAGAATTTTCATATAACAATAGTTATCAGGCCTGCATCCAAATGGCACCTTTTGAGGCACTATATGGAAGAAAGTGTAGGTCACCGTTAGCTTGGGATAACATTTGTGAGAGAAAGATGTTGGGCCCAAAATTGATTACTCAGACTGTAGAAGTTGTCAAGCAGGTCAGAGAGCGGCTGTGAGTTTCGCATGATCGACATCGCCATTGGACAGATCAGTATCGTAGGCCTATAGAGTTTTGTGTTGGCGACCACATATTTTTACAGATTTTGTTCACCCATGGAGTCATTAGATTCGGGGTTCGCGGGTAGCTTAGTCTATGATACGTTGGTCCATTTGACATTCTCGAGCGGGTAGGGAATGTTGCTTATCGTCTTGCCCTTCCGTCTTCACTTTGTGAGGTGCATGTTTTATTTTTTGTGTCTCAATTGCATAGGTATGTCACGAACTTGAGCTATATCTCGACCATTCTGAGCTAGTCATGGGTATCGACTTATCTTACGAGGAATAGTCCGTGTCTATTTTGGACCGAAGAGAGAATGTACTCAAGAATCAGACTATCCATCTTTTTCGTGTTGCTTGGGAGTACCAGGATTTGAGAATGTGGGAACGTGAGGACGATATTCGATCTCGGTATCCACACTTATTTGACTCGTAAGCTATATTTCTTCATATGTCTTTTTCTAATTTCGTTATCATTGATCACCTTGCTTGAGTATTATTAATATTGCTATGTGAATATTATTTGGTTTACTTGTATATTGCTTGTGATTGCTTGTAGCTAGATGTGCTTGTCCTGATGTCTTTAGTTGCTCTAGTCCTGAAATTCCGTGGACAAAATTTTTCTAAGGTGAGTAGAGATGTCACTCTCCTATCCCATATACTAGGAATATACTCAAGTTGGCGCACTTTTGCTTGTATTTCTAAAATTCCTGGTTTTATTCATAGGAAAGTACACCTTGCAAATATGAAAAAACATGATCGACAAAAGTTTTATTCTTAGTAATTGTTGTTGTTATTAGTTTCTAGTAGTGTTCTGTGTATAGTTAGTTTTTGGAGTTTGTATATTTGAGGTGGTTAATGGTTTTATCTTAATTTTATTATGAGGATTTTTATGAGTATATTTTCCTAGGGAATAATCCCCAAAAAATAAGATATTTCTAAAAGATGTTGTTTTTTTTATTTTGAGTTGAATTTTTTCTTGATTTTTGGTTCTTGTTGCTTGAGGAATGGAGCACTTTCATAGTCTCGAGCTTGAGCTCTGAGTGCATCAATGGTAGGTCGGTTGGAGAAGAAGAATAGTAACAAGAAGTACACAGGAGGATTTATACTATGGGCGCCTATTGAGTGTGCTCTGCAGTCCATGGGTGCATATGGAATGTGACCCATATTCCATACTCGTGCGTACTTTAAGAGTACTGCCAATCTCTGGCAAAAGTATGTCAAGGGGATAAATCTCTGGAAATATTATTCTTGGCGTACTTTTGGAAGATTTTAGCCTGGCGCACAATTGATGTATTATTGAATAAAGCAAGCAAAAGTGCCCGATTCTACTTTTCAGCACACTTTTGTCCAACTTCCTTCTTGGCGCACTTTCTAACCAAATTACCAAACCGGTGCATAATAGACACATTGTGCATTAACTATCAAAAGTATGTAGCTCTTATATACATAACCCTTGGCGTATTTTCTGGACGCTCAACGGTTGGTCCACTTTCGATAAGTTAGTAACCCAGCGCACTTGTTAACTTTTGGTACCCTTTTGTTCAGTTTGGCTTCGATAAGAGAGCCTTGAATTTCGCACATCTCGATTTTCGTGGCCCTAGACTGTCGTGCACTCGACTGTCGCGTTGCCTGGGGACTCATGTTTTGTCTTATAGTTATTTTGTACTTGTAAAGTGTGCTACTTTTCTTACTTGTAACTCTTGCTTTGTTCGCTAGTTTGCTTGCATGTGTAGAATGCACCTATTCTCGTAATTCTTAATTTGTGTGCCGCATCTTTCTGCTACTCTATTATAGATTTTGTGCACCATGACTTCTGTGACCTAGTGTGGTAGGTTTCTGCGTCATATAGTTGCTTGTTCCCGCATAGTATGCCATAATTCCTGACTAACCTATATTGGCACTTGTAAAGTGCATCGACCTAGGATTTTTGTAATTAATTGTGCATGCATGGGTCCTGTTGTGCACTTGATGCCTATTCTAGATTAGTTGAGCTTGACCATGATTGATGATCTATAACCCTAAAAATTAAGGAATTAATGAGGTATTCATGACCGTGACTCGATCATATAAGTTAGAAGATTCCTGACTTGATCAAAGCATGATTCATGTGACCAACTGATAGGTTTGGTATCCTGACTTGGTTATTTTATTCGTTTTGATATACTTGTCTTGCTTGCTTGTTTATAAAGACTACATTGTACCCTAAGTATGGGCTATTAGCCAATATGTACACTGAATGTGACATGATGATTCCTGCTCGGTGTAAAATATTATATTCTTGAATTCTTGGAATGAAAATAATAATGGGTTAGAACCATAGTGTGGCTAGGTTATTGCTTGATTGAATGGTGCATCTATATTTGGGTGAATCCAAACTTGACTCCTTATATTAAATGAATTCGTATTAAATTTGCCTGTACTTTGTACAACATCATTAAGGAGAATATATATGTGGCCACGGCAGGAAATTCTATATCACTGTATGTCACACCCAGTCCCAAAATACACGGGACCTGGCCACGTGGCAATGGATAGCTAATACGACTCCGAAGAATTTCCCAATTTAATAGACCCGACGAAACGTACTATATTGTCCAAAAAAATATCAAGTCTAATATGCTAACATAAAGCAGATAAATATCTAATCTCATCCACAAAATATAAATAAGTGCTAAAATAAATACTAAATATTGAAATAAGAGTACGGAGTCTGGATGTCATAATACAACACAAATAAGTATGATGGGAACAAACCCACTGAATATAATGCTGAAATAAGAGTAAAGAAGGACAGATAAAAATACTAGATCATAACATCGACTAGCTAGATAAAGATGCTCCGGCCCTAGGCGAAAGGCCTACTAGTGATCAGGGAAACTCTGAAGGTAATACCTCAGAATCCTCCTAAGTCGCGTACCTCGCCTCCTGTCCTGGCCCGTACACGGTCGGGTAGTACGCCTCGTCCAAATCTGGAAGGGAACCAGGTCCTCGGAGGGACGTAGCAAGATACAAAAAAATATATGCCGAATATAAATACTGAATAAGTTAGGGGGGTATACTAACCATCTAAGTGAATGCAATATGAGGATAACCTTGGTACATATGGGTAGGAGAAGGCATAATGTCCAATACTCCAAAGAGCATGGTATCTGCACATGTAACGTCCATCGTTCCAAAAAATGAGGTATCTGCATATACATATATACGTCCGTAACGCTCCGAAGAACGCGATATCTGAATAAAGGGAGTCATTGGATCTGTGGCTTCTCTTGACACTACAGATGCCAATTTGTGTATCTCATAAGCCTACCAGTTGTCCTCCCCTCCGAATGCAAATATACAAGTAGAATATACACATACTTCGTAACTAATATGCCAGGTCTCAAATAATTAGACAAACCTGACTACGCACTAAACCTTGATGCATGTCGCACGGACCGATAGCTAGTCGGGTACACCAACTCGCATCCCAATATGAGATGAGTGTAAGAAGTGTCAGGGTCTTAGAATATATCAGAATATCTCTATAACATTAGGTGATTCTTCTAGAAACTAAGTTGATATACGACTCATCGACGCAATTATCGACTATACCTGAGTCATTCTCGAACACATACAGTTATAAATAATATTTGCAACAACATCACATACAACATTTAATAACTTGAATTAAATAGTAAATAAGGCAAGGTATACTTGCCAGAATCCTCAAGCTGCGAAGGCCAAAGTCTGGCTCCCGAAGCCTCGTCGGAACGGTCCAACGAGCCTATATATAATATAATATAATAACAATCAGTCATTATACTAGTATATGCACAAAAGTACATCTATACTGTACCTAGAAGATAATGCAAGTAGGAATTCTAACCTGGTCAACTAGAAGGGTTGAGTGTGCAAGAGTCTAAAAAATGCACAAGTGTCAAGTCCCTCTAAATGTCCAACTTCTCAAATATTATAACCAAAGTCATAACTAGGGTTTGTGTTTGTGCTAAGTTGATCCTCAAATACATGTGTACTAGGTATTCTCATACTAGGGTTTTCCTACACAAAGTATGTCATCATTATCCCTAACCTTTGTACTTAACAAGTGTCAAATTAAATTAAGTACTTTCTAGTGTTCATCCTTATTTCCTATTATCATAAATATGTGCATATCATAAATAAGTAATGTTCCATCACTTAACACATAAATGTCACTTTATCATTCTCTTTAACTTATAATCACTAACCCCTTACAAATTATGCTTGAACCATAATAAACAAGCCTATACATATGAATAACCAAATCTGAAATTATACACTAAATATGGCATAAACCTCATTCCAACATGCATTGCCAATCATACACGCATCCCCTAAACATGTATATCATCCTAGAATGGTATGAATATACTCTCTTGCACGTGTTTCACCTATTTAGACTCAAATCTGGATGTACATCAAGCTTGGTATAAAAAATTATATTCTAAGCAAGTATTAACACTATCGAAAATATGGTGTTTCACCAATACTCAACACTTAATTTAATCTCAAATTTTTGGACATATAATGGGGGTTATATTATAATGAAATCAAGTGGATTTTATTACAAAGAATATGAAGAAGTTGATAAAGAAGTAGATGGAATAGAAAGAGATGATGATAATTAAGTAGTTGTTACCTATAGTGGGGGGACGAGCTCAGATGGAGAGAGGAAAGAACTCGGGATTGAGGTGCTCGGCTTAGGAGGGGATGCTCAGCTTGAGGGAGGTGGTCCGGTGGGTAGTTGAGAAGAGTAGAGGTGGTGGTCGGGGTTGAAGATGAAGGTGGCTGTCATGGAGGAAGAGGAGGAGGAGGAGGAGGCAGTGGTGGTGGTGGCGGGTGCTCCGACAGGTGGTTGAGAAGAGATGGAGATGGTGTTGGCTGACGGTGGTTGCTTCCATGGAGGAGGAGGAGGCAGTGGTGGTGGTGGCGGGTTATTTTGGAGAGGTGGTAGTGATGGAGGTGGATGTCGTGGAGGAGGAGGAGGTGATGGTGGTTGGCAGTGGTGATGTTGGGGGCTGATGGCAGTGAGGTGGCAGAGGTGATGATAGTTGGAGGTATTGATGTTGGGGATTGATGGTAGTGAGGTGGCAGAGGTGATGTTGGTTGGTGGTGTTGGAGCTAATGGTATTTTATGGAGGGGATGGTGGCGGCTGATGGCGGTGGTCGACAGGATGGTAGTGCTCAGGCCAAGGGGGTGTGCTCCAGTCCTAGTTAATGGAGGTAGAAGAGGAAAAAATAAAGTAGAAGGAAAGAAAAAAAAAATAATAAGTGAGGAGAGAGGAAAGAAGTATATTTAATGAAGAGAGGGAGCATTGGGATTAGAGTCGTCTAGGATCCCAAGTAGAGGATGGTTGTCATGAAGAAAGTGGGTGGTGGAGATGTGTAGGTGTTTGAATGAAGGGGGGGATTTAAAATAAGTTGAATAGTTTTATGCAAAGAGGAGGGAGAGCACATGTGACCGATCAAGCTTGACAAAGTAGATTTTTTTTATTTGCTCCAACCAATAGGAGGTGGACACATGGCTAGCTATTTGCACAAAAATCCCCAATAGTTCATGACTAGCAAAAAAAGAAAAAAGTTGATTGGATGTGAAAAAATGCCTTGTTTGGTGTTTTATAGTGGGAAAAATTGGTGTGTGGTATTTTGTATAAACTATGAGGGTGTGAGTATGGGTTTGGGTTGGTGTTGGGTCTAGTTTTGGGCTAGGTTGAGTCATTGCACCAAATTAGTTAAAATTAGAGTCAATGGTGTTATTTAATTAACTGGAAGTCCATAGGATTTAAATTTGGTAGGACACAAGTGTCATGAACGTAATAGATTCGGAATAGATTATTGGCATAAATTAGGTTACGAGAAAAGGGTCGAGGTTGTGTCTCCAATTTTGATTGAAACGGACAAAGATACAAAGTTGGATTTATTTGAATTTACAACTAAATATTTTGTAACGAATATTGTGCGACTGAAATAAAGCACAAGAAAGGGTATTTATGGGTAACCTAAAGGTTAAATTGGAAGACTGACACGTCAAGTTCAAGTGTTTGAAAGCAAAATCTAGAGTAGCGCTCCAAATATCGAAACAACGACAAGGTGCACCAAGTGATACAAAATTTTGTACATTAATTTAAAACACCATGTTCTAATTCTAAATGGCTCCAAACTAACCCAAGTCTCTCTCTCTCTAAGCCAAGTAGACCTAAATTTGGTCGAGAGGGTTTACAATCTACCCTTCTTAGAGCATTTCGTCCTCGAAATTAAAACTGACATATGGCATAAACTATGGACTGAAAATAATGCTACTACGTACCTAGGACTTCAAAGAGATGGGGGAAATACTGCCGAATATCATCCTCTCATTCCTAGGTTGACTCGCCTGGTGCATGATGCCTCCATGAGACACGAACTAGAGGGATAGTCTGACCTTGCAACACCTTCTCGCTCATGTCCAGAATCTCAACAAGCTCCTCCTGATATGACAAACTCGGTCCGATAGTGATCTTCGAGTGGTCAGGTACATGACTCAGATTTGACATGTATCTCCTTAACTGAGTAACCTCTGTATCCTAAAATTCTAGCTAAAATGTTGTTATTAGGTTAATTTGGGGCCATTGGAAATTTTTTACAATTTTTGATTATTTAAAAACTACTCAAACTAATTTTTTATGACTTTCAAGAATTTATGTTAGGTTCAAACATAATAAAAATGTCCCAAACTTTTATTTTAGGATCTAAATAATCAAATATATTTTCTAGAATTTTTTGAGAATTTTCTGATTATTTTTAGTATTTATTTTGAGTTAATTATGCAAAACTGAATTAAAAACTATTTTTTGAAAAAAACCCATAAAAGTAATTATCCTGCCCAGTCAGCCAACAGGGGCCCACCTGTCAGCCTTCCGCAGCCAACAATGTTGGGCCCGCCTGTCAGTGACCCGCGGTTGTGGGTGAGGAAGAAATCGGTCCGAGCCGAGCCGAGTCCTAATCTGACTCGGACTCATCCGAGCAAAGCCGGGCTGAACGGTGGCCGTCTGACCTAGGTGGGAGTGCCTGGATGGATGCCACGTGCCCCCCTTTAGCTACGGCTCAATCTCTCTCATCTATATATATAGTATTAAAGTTATAATTTCTAGGATTTTCTTTTAGCAGATTTTGGAGAATTGTCATATATGATTTCCTTAATATTCCAGATGCCATTACTCATAGCTCCGGACTCCAAATGTGGCCCAGTTTCTAGCGTTAGAACCGTATTGTGGTTAGTTTTTTGAATATGTAAATTATTTCATAAAATTTTTAATATTTAATTCTAGAAATTTTGTAGATCACAACATGTCTAAAATTAAATGAGTCTGAGTATTTTCATAATTTTGGGAGAACCAGGAATCAGAATCATGAACCATTTGAAGTTTCCAAAGCTAATGTTGATATCATTAACATATGTTTTTCCCAAAATTTAATCAAAATATTTTTGTACTATTAATTCTGTAGAACTTCTAGGTTAGCAATCAACCACCGTTGCACAATAAAATTTTGTATGTGCAATAATTTCCAAACAAATTTGAATCTGGTTGAGTCATAAATTCTAGCATGTTTATGACACTGAAATATACAAAAAACCATACATGAAAGGCGAGTTTGCATCGGTTGACTTTTTGGTCAACAGATCGCCTCGATTTGTGTGTCATGAGTCTCGAGTGGATAAAATTAAGTTTCTTTGGACAAAATTTGGGAATTAACCTAAAAATTAGAATAATAAGATTAAAATAAAATTTTAGAGTAACTATTCCAGAATTAAATAAAGTAAAATAACTTATATCTTGACATGGTAATATATCATACGTAGGACTTGGACTCTGAATTGGGACCTGATCCAACCACAGCTAAGGACTACAGGAGAGTACATTTCCATGATTACTTTCAGTGCTTGATAGTCTCTATAATGCATGCTTAGTATTGATTATTTGATACTTGACACTTGTTACACGAATTAGTATGATGGATTCTTATTATGAGATACATGACTGTTCTGGATTATTGTTATTTTTTTGTGACTGGTTCGGAATCCATGTTGTACTCGTGGGGAGGGAAAATACTTAGTGGATATATGAACTACCCTTTCCATCCCATGGTCGTACTGAAAAAATAGCAGCCATACACGACACGTGTGGTTTGTCAAATTTTACCCCTTAGCCGTTCACATGTCAACAAGGTATTTTAAATCACATAGAGTAGTTATTTCTATCTATTCTTCCATATATTGCAGTTATTTCCTTTTGCTTAGAGTTATTGTACTATATCTTTTCCATGATAGGACTTTAGCATTTAATTATTCTAATTGCCTTATTGATATTTTAGTTTTATTGTTGTCATATATTCTTTTATATTTATTGTCTTATAGCTTCTACCATGTGTTGAAACTATTTTACTGTGATGTACTCATTTCATTCCTGACTGGATAACTATATTTTAGGTGACTACGATGAAGATATAATCCATACACATTATGGACCATATGTTAGCGATATAATAGAGCCTGATCTTGCCCTTCCGGAGGATCAGGGAGAGTTAGCAGCTCATATACCGTCTGAAATGGAGTAGTTTAGTGGAGTAGTTGATTCTGGTAGTTATTTTGGACCGTATTGTTCTCCGAATTTTTTTATAAAGTATTTTGAATATTATACTTTGGATATTTAGTTTGGGGGAGACACCTTGGACCCGTATCGAGACTATTATTTTATTATTATCTTGTTGTTTTTATTTAAACTAGTGCTTGTGATTGAGTATAGTGTGGAGATGAATATATGTTGTGAGTTGTAGATTATATATGTGGCTTATAGTATAGTATTCTATCGACGACACTACGGCGTAGGCTGGACGTACCCATGACTCATGCCCAAATCTAGGGTGCGGGTCGTGACACATTTTTAGTGGTGGCCCATGCATGTTTGGTTTCGCACAAGGTTGCGAACTCGTAGTGGTACTCAAGTTAGACGTATGACTGCGAGCCTGCTATAGGATATTCATAATAGGAATAGGAAGATATTCAATCACAACTAGGGAACCCATATACGCAACTTTCTAACCTTTATTATTTCCTTTCGAGCAATAGAACATGTTTCATAGTTGATTATCCTTCTTGAATACTTTCTTATCTTGTGCTATATCAATTGGATTCTTGTTGTTTTCAACCTTTCAGAATTCCACCCAAGAATAGAGCGCGCAGTTCCAGAGCCAATGGTGCTTTTCCCACACCATCTGTATTGTAGGAGGCCTCGTCAGCTGGATCGGGGAGTCTTCCTCCTCCTCCTCATCCATTACATAAACACTTTAGAAGCATGATGGAGGCTCAAAAGGCTCAAGCAGAGGCTCAGAGGTAACAGATGAAATTGTTGAGGGCAAGAATAGAAAATGCCCAACAGGTTGCCCTAGCAGCCATGGAAAGGGTTGCCCAGCAACCCCAACAGCAGGCCACTCAACCGAAGGTGGGTAACATCTAGGACTTCAATAAGATGGAGCCTCGGACGTTCAAGGGGACAGAGGGAATCCTTTATGCTGATGAATGGCTTGAGGATATCGAGTGGATCATGAGAGTTTCTTGACTTTCTGAGGACCTGAAGATTGAGGCTGTTCGCTTGCAGCTCTACGATATTGCTCGTACTTGGTTCAAAAATGAGCCTAGGAATGCGGATCCAAACCTGACTTAGGAGAAATTTAAGGACCTCTTTAAGAGAAAATTCTTTCTTACAGTAGCCATAGGGGTTCTGGAGAAGCAATTCGAGAACTTGCAACAGAACGGGATGACCGTGGATGAGTATGCTACAGAATTTGGCAGGTTGAGCCGATTCGCTGAGTACATGGTGAGGGCCCGGAGGATAGAGCTAGACGATTCAGAGAGGGCTTGAACCAAGAGGTCAAGGACCTTATTTCTTTGGCTCATACAACTTTTGCTGACATATTGGCAGAGACTCAAAGGGTTAAGGTGGATATAGGTCTTCCGAACAAGAGAAACAGGGATGTTATCGGTGGTGGTAGTAGTCAGGAGCAGGCAAAGCGTCCATAATTTCAGCCAAGGACCTTTCAGCAACAGGAACAGCAACAGTATCGTGCCCCAGTCAGAGCCCTAGCTCAACAAGTGCAGCAACAGCCACAGAGACAAGTACAACAAGCACCCCTATGCAATTATTGCAAGAAGCCAGGGCATTCATGGGAGATATGCTAGAAGAGATTAGGCGTGTGCTTATATTGTGGATCACCTATATAAAACCCCTAATTTTTAATAAACCGTATTAATTATTTAAGTAATTATTAAATTGACTTATAGTAATTATTAGCTAATTAGAAAAAATAAAATTTATGGCATTTTTATCTTTAGGTAATTGTGCATTTAGAGGTTTTTTGGACCAACCGTAATTTTCCTTAATTATTTTTATGTAGGAGACCTTGTGGACAGTTAATAGATTAATTGTATGCTCTAAAATAAATTTCTAGAATTTTTACATATATATATATATATATATATATATATATATATATGAAGTTTATTAAATGAAATTAGAAAAGAATAAAAGAAATAAGAAAATAGAAATGAAAAAAGAATAAGAAAAAGGGAAAGAAAAGAAAATGAATTATGAATCTAAACCCTAAACCCATTAGTAACTAGACCCAAACCCACCTAAACTAACCCGTACCCGTTATCATAACTAAGCAGCTGCAGCGGTTGAAACCCTGCGGCCCAAACGAGACCCCCACCTCGCGCAGCTATCCTACTCGACCCCTCCCTCTATAAATATATCACATTAATAAACCCTAAACGCCTCTGTCATCTCTCATCTTCCCTCGACCTTGAGCGCCGCCGCCGACCGGAGACCCGCCGCAGATCGTCGCCTGGACCGCCCGAGCAGACCGTCGCCCGCCGCATCGTCTTTTGTGCACACACCCACCACTGCAAGTACACTACAGCGAAGCTGTGTTTACGTCTCATTTTCCGCGCCCTCACTCGACCAAACTCGATCCCGTCTTCACCGGTATGTTTATGACCTATCCCCCTTCCAATATTGTGTATTAGTTTACCTCGAACAGTGCGTAACCCTAGGCGAAAATAGTGACCAAGTTTGCGAAAAATGACAACTTTTGGATCACAGAAAACTATGGTAACTACCCATGTTCATGGACTTGTATCTCCCACCACAGAGATCTGAATTTAGTTTTTTATTTTGATATGCGAAGACCACCTAATCGAGATTAATTTCTGTCAGATATAATATTTTAATTATTGCTGCATGTAGAATTAAACTAAGTTAAAAATCATGAAAACCTACTTTTTCTAACTTCCAAAATTTGTGATACGGAGGGCGCCCCGCCAAAAGAGACCGCTCCGTCGTGTACCAAGTGCACCTAAAGTCGCGCGAGGTATACACGGACGTGTGGGCTTTCGCGAAAACTGATTCGGACGAGAGTGCACCTCGAAATTAGCCCGTATCCGTAAAGATTCCCCGTAACATGACCTTTGCAAAATCTCTTGCCATTTAGTGTACGCTTGTCAGAATGCGACGAAACTTGCACCACTGGACTCGTGGTATCGCGCTGGTCCTGTGACCCAATTTTCACGTAATTCTGAAATAGTTGACCAAATCACCTATTTTGGGCCCCACGGTTGACTTTTGGGCAAAATTGTGTTCGGCTCACCGGAATCAATATTTGGACATATTGTTGAGTTCGTACTGACATTTAGAGTTTGTTTGACCTATAATTTGCCCCTTTTAGAGACCTTTGCCCTTGGCATGCTTTTCGGTGCAAAGTGGGCCACTATGGACCCGCTTTGACCCAAAATTACCGTTTTGCTCCTGTGTCCAAATTGGACGAAAGGATAGTATTTTTTAGCTATTTTGCTTATTCTGGGAATGTTGGTGATGTTTATTTAAGCATCCGGAGACATTCATTATGAGGCCATAGTTTCTGACTCTTGGTGTTTGACATCTGGACATTATATTTTGCAGCTCTCTCGCTAGTCAAGTATACCTTGCCTTTATGTACTGTTTAAATTCAGTTATTATTTTTGTTGCATATTTATTATTTTAGATTATATAACTGTGCGCTTCCGAGAGAGACTCGGGTGCAGTCAACGAAGGCGTTGACGTTAGGACTTGTGTCTGATCTAGTGTCTAGTGTACCCACCTAAAGTTGTGGAGTTATCGATATGACTCTCAGGCCTTGATACATATCATTGCACATCATAGAGTGAGTTTATGTAGGGACGCGTGCCTCATACTCGACTGGCCATCGGGGTGAGCAACACGTGTGACGGTATTTAGCTTAGTTGTTTATTTCTTTAGCATTAGGCGGGAAGAACGACTAATAGGCGTATGGGCCACCCACTTCCTTTACACTGCTGCCACATTTGACGGAGGGATATGGCCGATATACTATCCTGCTGCCATGTTCTTCGGAGCGATATGGCCGATATAATATCCTGCTGCCACATTCTTCGGAGCGATATGGCCGATATACTATCTTGTTGCCACTTTCTTCGGAGTGATATGGCCGATATATTATACTGCTGCCACTCTCTTCAGATTGTGGACGTTATTATATTACAGCGCCCTTGTATAGGGGCATATGGGGCATATACTAGCCAGTCATGACGATTGGTAAATTATGTCAGCATATGTTTAGCCTACACTTTTCCATAAACACTAAGTTATCCTCAACTTACATTTCACTTAGCTGGTTAGTTCACCCTTGAGTTTTTACAATATTTACTTTATGGCATGCTTCTATGTATCTTGTTATGTCCCTCTGAGGACCTGGTCCCTTTCCAGGTGTAGATATTCATGACTATTCGTAGGTTCGCAGATCCGGACTGGTTACTTATATTTCGAGGAGGTTTTCTCTTCGAGCCTCGTGATTGTTAGATGATTTACTTATATTGTGGTCATTTTTATATTCCAGTTGGTAGTGGATTTGTTTCCATCCGACTATCATCTTTAGATACTTTATATTGAGATCTAATTTCATAGATATTGGTTATTTATTTATATTTGATTCTGTGGATGAGATTTAGATTATACCCTGTGACTTGTAATAGTTTTACCACTTGTGAATTATTATTCATTATACAGCGTACGCATATGTTATGGTTCCATACATTGGAGTTGCCATATACATGTGGCTGGCATGCTTACGTGTCCTAGTCCTAGTATTTTGGGACGGGGGCGTGACATATTTTTAGTGGTGGCCCATGCAGGTCGAGAGCATATTGTCTCAGTTACGTTACTGTACCGAGCAAGCCTGCAAATAGGATTAGAGTATAGGATCTCATTCACAATTGACTATGACTTATCTTCCTTCCAGTTTGTTCTATTTAAATAATTGTATCCTGCTTGATTCATGTGCTTCCTTAATAGTTCCTTGAGGATAGCCCCTGCTAGAATATAGGAATCCCTATTGATAGGATAATAATTAGGGTAACCTTCCTATTGAGAATACAACTAGGGCATTGACACATCATTAAGTTTAGGCTACCTAATGAACCCTAGTGTCCCTTACCAATAGATTAATTTACCACTATCCCTTGATGTGTTTATGTATGACTTGAGAGTAGTATAAACACTACTAGGATTAGTTAAAAATTTGACCATCGTGTTTGATCCTAGTATTGAGGAGCCAATAGAATCCATGGTTAAATATTTGGACTGAACCTAGCTTTTCATGGTGAGATATTACTAGAGAACTACAACTTTAGACTCATTGTCTTATAGTAGCCTAACAATACCTTAGGAAGCCAAGAGGAATGGATAGAATATTTCCTTGATCATACCTCAAACACAGATATTAGCATACCACCTTCTCCTTAGAAAACCGTGATGTTATCTAGAGTCCCTCTATTTTAATTGTATATCTTGTTCCTCTGTAACCTTAACGTTCGCTAAATGTGCGACGACTAAATTATGTTTTTTTTCTTCATTTTTTAACTCGTGCTACATAACTCTTATGATTGTAGGCCAAGTGATTTTATTCTATGTTAGGATATAGAACTTGCTGGGGTTATAGTTATAATTTTCAAAATTTAGTGCTGGATAGTTAGAGCTTGATAGTTTTGAGTTATTCTTTTAGATTGTGACTTGATGATTATTGTTAGTTTTAAATCACGTAACATATACCCCACCTCAATATAAGTTATATCCTCTTTCACTTGAGAGCCAGTAACTTTTCCATTCATACTCTTGACACTTGTTCTATGAGCACTATGATTAAGACTTAAGATGACCCTTACCTATATAATCTAATAGGATACCCTAATAAGTACCAAGATCATTTCCGCATATATCCCAATAAGAGTTCATACTTTATTTATAAGAATAAGGTTATTTTGTAGATTTCCCTTAAGACTGTCACAGTATTAGTTTATTATTTTAAGTTGAGTAGTATGCCTCACAACCTAGTATCACATATTTCTTTTGACCTTTTATTGAAGTATAACTGAATGGCATTAACTGTATACTAGCATAAAATGATAGTGTTTATTCAAATTGTAGAACTTAGAGGCCCATACCCCTATTTGGTCGACTAGCGACTTAGACGAGGAGTTAGTATGACAACTGCAGAGATTGTAGAGTCTTATCTTCTTTGTGAACTTGAATTATTTTATAACTTCTCTCATCATAATCTAGCGTATTTATATTTTCTGTACTACTTTGACTCATGCTGCTATATATCCTAGTTTTGCAAGCTTATTCTTTTATCGAGCTTGTTCATGACATATGTGTTAGTGGATGCATACACTAATACCTTTCAGAATTAGTGTATTAAGGTCTAGCTAACCTTAGTGCACTTGGTTTGCCCTTCGCATGACTACTTTACGTGGATTGAGATATATAGTGATTAGTAGATTAATGTACTTGCCCTCTAGATATGTCTGAGCATATCGTATAAGTTACATAACTGTACTGATACGAGCATGTGAATAAAAATTACCAAAATATGATTACAATCCACAACTGCCTTGACAATTCCCATTTGAATTCTTTAAACGCCTTGATCTCCACACTTCTATTCTATTACCTCCCCCTTGAACTCTTTATTATTGTTTTTCGTCTTCCCTTATTTCGGAAAGACGAAATCTCGTGCTTAGTATAAGTTTGATATACAGATAGTACTAGATAAATCCCATAGGTCAATCACATTACTAGATGACTATCTTTTATAACTGATTAAGGGTATATCATATATGATATATTTGTGTGTTAGAAACTTCTGAGGATTGAATAACATGACTAAGTAAATTTGAGGAATAAGTTTCTTAAATGTAAGAGCCTTATGTGATAGATGGTTAAATTCTAAGTTGGGTAGAAGTTGCATTGTCAACTTAAGAGAAATTTCTTTTAGATTGCGATTGAGTAAAATTAGATTGAGAGGTTCAAGTCATTTTAATTTTGGGAATTTTAAAAGAATGATTAAGATGATGAGGATTAAAGAATTTTAAAAACTGTGATATGGCGAACCAAATAATTATACTTGACCATATGATTTAAATTTTGAATATTGAAGGTTGAATCATCGATTTAAACTTTGAGGATAAATATAAAAATCTAGACTTGAGCAATTAGTGAATTAGATTTCAAATTTCACAATTTAGGCCTTAAATTAAAAGTTAAATATCGATTTCGGGATTAACTATTTGAAATATTGAGGATATAAATTGAATTTAAATTTGAAGAGTACAAAAAAAAAAATTAAGCTGAAGATAGGAATAATATTTGATTAAAGTTATTTTCTAAAGGAGATTATGATAGTTGAAAATAGTGGTATAAAATTTATATGCATTATTTAATTCTTGAAGATGTGTTATGGATTTAATTTAAATTTGGATGTTGATGATTTAAGAAAGTGAGAAGAGATTACGATAGGTTGAATTTTGATTGAACAGTGATTATCTTAATTTTGAAGTGATTACGAAGGATTTGATTAGAATTTTAATTATCGCAAAGAGATTGCGATTAACTTGCCTTATGTACGTAAAAAATTAACAAATATGCCTTATTTTAAGTTCAAGGACGAAATTATCTTAAGTTGGGTATATTGTAAACCTTCTCACCCAAAATTAGGTCGACTTGGCATAGATATTAAAACTAGGGCTAGTTGTATCCAATTAGAAATAGAACACATCATTTGATTTAATTATACAATGTTTATATCCCCTAGTGCACCTTATCGTTGCTTCGATAATTGGAGCACTACACTAGCCATTGCCTTCCTACGAATTTCACACCCTTGTCCCAAACATGACCACCTTCTATTCTGACCTATGTGTAACTTATAATTATGCTCTCTTGTGCTACATTTTAGTCGCACAATATTCGTCGCGAACGTTTTTAATTAATTCTAAATAAATACGACTTTGTATCCTTGTGTGTTCCAATCGAAATTGGAGATACAATCTTGACCCGTTTCGTACAACCTAATTTATGATAAAATTCTACTATAAGCCCTCTATGTCCATGACACTTGTGTCCCACCTAATTTTATCCCCATGTACTTCTAATTAATTCAAGTACACCTTGCGCATTCAATTTAATTAATTAAAACTCAATTTACATCTTTGTGCAATTTTCCTAATTGTTGGGCGATTTTATGGAAAATTTCATTAAGGTGTCCACACCATTGGACAATACATGAAGAAATCCATTTTTCCCTTCATACGAATTTTCTCCATGATTTTTGGAATGTGCAACTTGCAACATCGCCCCTCATTTAAACCTAGCCTTGCCTTTTATATTATATTTATAGCCCTCCAAACATCCACTTGACAATTGGAAAATCATGGAGGTTAGGATGGAGAAAGGTACAGAATAAGCTGCAAATCTCTATCTTATACCATCCTTGACTTTCTATCATGACTTAGTTTTAATTTCGAGGACAAAATTTTATAAGTTGAGCAGAATATAAAACCCCTAATTTTTAATAAACCGTATTAATTATTTAAGTAATTATTAAATTTATTTAAAGTAATTATTAGCTAATCAGAAGAAATAGAATTTATGGAATTTTTATCTTTAGGTAATTGTGCATTTAGAGGTTTTATGGACCAACCGTAATTTTTCTTAATTATTTTTATGTAGGAGACCTTGTGGACAGTTAATAGATTAATTGTATGCTCTAAAATAAATTTCTAGAATTTATATATATATATATATATATATATATATATATGAAGTTTATTAAATGAAATTAGAAAAGAATAAAAGAAATAAGAAAATAGAAATGAAAAAAAGAATAAGAAAAAGGGAAAGAAAAGAAAATGAATTATGAATCTAAACCCTAAACCTATTAGTAAATAGACCCAAACCCACCTTAACTAACCCACATCCGTTATCATAACTAAGTACCAGCAGCGGCTGCAACCCCACGGCCCAAACGAGACCCACCCCACCCCCCCGTGCAGCTATCTTTCTCGACCCCTCCCTCTATAAATACATCACATTAATAAACCCTAAACGCCTCTGTCATCTCTCATCTTCCCTCGACCCTGAGCGTCGCCGCTGACCGGAGACCCGCCGTAGACTGTCGCCTGGACCGCCCGAGCAGACCGTCGCCCGCCGCCTCGCCATTCGCCCACACACCCGCGAATGCAAGTACACGGCAGCGAAACTATGTTCACGTCTCATTTTCTGCGCCCTCGTCCGACCAAACTCGACCCCGTGTTCACCTGTATGTTCATGACCTATCCCCCTTTCAATACTGTGCATTAGTTTACCTCGAACAGCGCGTAACCCTAGGCAAAAATAGTAACCAAGTTGGCAAAAAAGATAACTTTTGGATCGCAGAAAACTGCGGTAACTACCCATGTTCACGGACTCGTATCTCCCACCACAGAGATCCAAATTTAGTTTTTTTTTGGTATACGAAGACCACCTAACCGAGATTAATTCCTGTCAGATACAATATTTTAATTATTGTTGCATGTAGAATTAAACTAAGTTAAAAATTATAAAAACCTACTTTTTTAACTTCCAAAATTTGCGATATGGAGCGTGCCCCGCCAAACGGGATCACCCCATCGTGTACCAAGTACACCGAAAGTCGTACAAAGTATACACAGACGTGTGAACTTTCGTGAAAACTTATTTGGACGCGTGTGCGCGTCGATATCAGCCTGTATCCCTTAAAAATTTCCCGTATCGCGACCTTTGCAAAATCTCGCCCCATTTAGTGTACGCTCGTCAGAATGTGACTAAACTTACACCACTGGACTCGTGATTTCGCGCTGGTCCTGTGGTCCAATTTTTAGCAATTCTGAAGTAGTTGACCGAGTCGCCTATTGGCGGGCCCCACTGTTGACTTTTGGGCAAAAATGTGTTTGTCTCACCAAAATCCATATTTGGACGTACCGTTGAGTTCGTACTGACATGTAGAGTTTGTTTGACCTATAATTTACCCCTTTTAGAGACATTTACCCTTGGCACGCTTTTTGGTTCAAAGTAGGCCACTATGGACCCCGCTTTGACCCAAAATTACCGTTTTGCTCCTGTGTCCAAATTGGACGAAAGGGTAGTATTTTCTAGCTATTTTGCTTATTCTGGGAACGTTGGTGATATTTATTTCAGCATTCGAAGACGTTCATTTTGAGGCTATAGTTTCTGACTCTTGGTGTTCAACATCTGGACGTTACATTTTGTAGCTCTCTTGCCAGGCAAGTATACCTTGTATTGTTGTACTGTTTAAATTTAATTATTATTTTAGTTGCATATTTATTGGTTTAGATTATATAATTGTGCGCGCCCGAGAGAGACTCGGGTGCAATCAACGAAGGCGTTGACGTTAGGACTTGTGTCTGACCTAGTGTCTAGTGGACCCACCTAAAGTTGTGGAGTTATTGGTATGACTCCCAAGCCTTGACACGTATCATTGTACGTCATAGAGTGAGTTCATGTAGGGACGCGTGCCTCACACTCGACTGGCCATCGGGATGAGCAACACGTGTGACGGTATTTAGCTTAGTTGTTTATTTCTTTAGAGACTTGCATTAGAGTACGAGATGTCAACGTCGTGTTTGCGACTTATATATCTACATTGGGCGGGGAGGACGAATAATAGGCGTATGGGGCACCCACTTCCTTTACATTGCTGCCACACTCGACGGAGTGATATGGCTGATATACTATCATGCTGTCAAGTTCTTCGGAGCGATATGGCCGATATACTATCCTACTGCCACATTCTTTGGAGCGATATGGCCGATATACTACACTGCTGCCACTCTCTTCAGAGTGTGGACGTTATTATATTATATCGTATGGGGGCATATGAGGCATATACTAGCCAGTCATGACGATTGGTGAATTACGTCAGCATATGTTTAGCCTATACTTTCCCATATGCACTAAGTTATCCTCAACTTGCATTTCACTTAGCTGGTTAGTTCACCCTTGAGTTTTCACAGTATTTACTTTATGGCATGCTTCTATGTATCTTGTTGTGTCCCTCTGAGGACCTTGTCCCTTTCTAGGTGTAGATGTTCATGAGTATTTGTAGGAGCGCAAATCCGGACTGGTTACTTATATTTCGAGGAGGTTTTCTCTTCGAGCCTCGTGATTGTTAGATGATGTACTTATATTATGGTTGTTTTATATTCCAGTTGGTAGTAGATTTGTTTCCATCCGACTATCATCTTTAGATACTTTATATTGAGATCTAGTTTCATAGATATTGGTTATTTATTTATATTTGATTCTGTGGATGAGATTTAGATTATACCCTGTGACTTGTGATAGTTTTACCACTTATGAATTATTATTCATTATACAGCGTACGCATATGTTATGGTTCCATACATTGGAGTTGCCATATACATGCGGTTGGCATGCTTACGTGTCCTAGTCCTACGTATTTTGGGACTTAGGCGTGACAACCTACATATCAGATGAGAGAGTGTCCTACCGCAACCCCTATAGGAGTATCCTCAGCCCAGAGAGGACTAGTGGGACCACCAGTAGCCCCGCAGCCAAGAGGACCCCCACTTCCTACGCATCAGCAGTAGTTTGCCCCGAACCAACAAAGGGGAGTACCTCCACTGGGGAGAGCTTTTGACATGACCATAGAGGAGGCTGAGCCGACTAGTGATGTGATAGCATATTCTATTCTTCTTGATTATATTCCTGTTATTGCCTTATTTGATTATGGGGCATTTCATAGCTTCATATCTGTATCCTTTGTGCTTAAGCATAGTTTAGTAATAAAACCCTTGAGTAGGAGTTGCAAGATCGTGACAGGTGGAGGCACAATCCTAGTCAGTGATACTTGCAAGGGGCATCGTGTTACCTTGGGAGGCCATAATTTGGATGCTTGTTTACTCATAATGCCACTTTTGAGTTTTGATACCATGCTAGAATAGACTATCATGTAGGACGTGTACTGTTCTGCCCTCCAAGAGAGCTAGAATTTGAGTTTGGTAGGGGAGGAGTTGAGCAGAGTGATAGGATTATTTTTGGAGCCATGGTAGCAGAGAAGGACTTGCCGCACCCTATTATTGCAGAGTTTCTAGACATATTTCCTGGGGAGCTACCAAGATTGCCATCGGATAGAGATCTTAAATTTTTTATTGACTTAGTGCCTGGGGCAGAGCCGGTGTCGTAACAGGTCTACAGGATCATCAACAATGAGCTGGGAGAACTGAAGAAGCAAGTTAATGAATTGCTAGACAAGGGTTTCATTAGATCAAGTTTCTCGCCTTAGGCAGCCCCGGTCTTATTTGTACTAAAGAAAGATGGGTCGGTGCTAATGTACATTGATTACAGGGCTCTAAAAAAACCACACCATCAAAAACAAATATCTACTACCAAGAATAGACGATCTTTTTGATCAGTTGAGTGGTAGAAGGGTATTTTCGAAGATTGATTTAAGGTCTGGCTATCATCAGTTGAAGGTAAAGAAGGAAGATATTCCAAAAACTATAATTCGGACAAGATATAGCCAATATGAGTTTATGGTAATGCAATTTGGGTTGACTAATGCCCCTGCAGTCTTCATGAACTTGATGAACAAGGTGTTCCACTAGTACCTTGAAAAGTTTATAGTAGTGTTCATAGATGATATCCTTGTCTATTCGAAGACACTAGAAGAGCACAAGAAGCATCTAAGGATTGTGCTAGAGACCCTTCGGAAGGAGAAGCTCTATGGAAAACTCTCGAAATGTGAGTTTTTTCTGGATAAGGTAGAGTTTCTTGGGCATGTGGTGACTAGAGATAGAATTTTAGTGGATCCAAAGAAGATTGTTACTATAGAGTCTTAGACCACTCCGAGGTTTGTTGCAGAGATCAGAAGCTTCTTAGGATTAATCGGGTATTACAAGAAATTTATGAAGGATTTTTCTCGGATCACAGAACCATTGAATAGACTCACTGTGAAGGATGTGCAGTTCGTGTGGACCAAAGAATGTCAGGCTATATTTAATGAGTGACCATAGCGCCTGTTTTGACGGTGCTATCGGGGACGGGTGGATTTGTCATTTATAACAATGCTTCGGGGAAGGGCTTAGGACGTGTTCTAGAGCAGAACAAGAAGGTGGTGGCATATGATTCTAAACAGTTGCGACCATATAAAAGAAACTATCCCACTCATGACTTGGAATTAGCAGCGGTAATCTTCGCTCTAAAGCTGTAGAGACATTATCTGTCATGACCCAGACCCGAAAAATCGGGCATGAGTCGTGGGTACGTCCAGCCTACGCCGCACCATCGACGGTAGAACGCTGTCTAGGTCAAATATCTAGCTAACAATCTAACGCAATCAATATATAAACCTATCAAGATATCAACTCCAAACGGAGAAGCAATATCATAATGATAATCACAATGTACTCAATCATGAATCTAAGCACGATAAGATAACAAAGAAGTCTAACAACTTTAAAGTCTAACCAACAACAACTACTACAACAACTACAACATCAATAATAATAATACATCATCCAAAATCAAATATAATACAAGGTCTCAATCCAAAACCGGAAACAAATCCGGTACCAAAGGCTAATAAAGACAATAACAAGGTCCTAGTGATCCCGGCTACCAACCCGGAAATTACCCCAAAATTGGAGGGTCCCTGTCTGCACCATCGACAAGCTCAGGTCCATAAAATGTTGGACACCAATCCTCCGGATACTCTAGAAAAAATATGTCCTGTCAGGACTGGAGCAAGTACACCTCTAACAGCAGTTCTAGTTAAATGATAAAAACTATAAAACAGTTATAGCAAGTAACAAGGAGAATAAAATAAAGTATGGAACAAGAAAATATGCATATCACTGGTACATAAAGGTAAAGATGCATGAATATCAGAGCAACATAGTAATAACTGCAGGATACAAGAAATCTAAACTAAGAGTAAGTCTGTGCATAAGAACGTGTAGTGAGTCCAGCATGAAATACATGTAGTGAGTCAAGTCCAAAAATATGTAAGTGAGACAAGAAAGAAATGCAAGAGAGTCCAGACTATAAAGAATGAACTTGGTGTCTTTGAAATACTTGTTTCGACATATAAACGGCTAGGGGTAAGTATGGCTCACCGCGTACTGGGTGCGCGGCTGCTATCATTCTAGATTAGACCAGAGGGGATAATTTCTGATGATTCCAGATAGGAATATTTATATGTCTACTCGAGTATTTCTTCGTCCCGACTAATACAAGTAAATCCAAGACCCGATATGTAAATCAAGTATGAGTCCAGCCTGAAACATGAGTGATGCCTGTAGTGATGCCTGTAGGTGATGCTAGTAGGTGATTCCAGAATAGAGGCCAAAAGCATGAAAAATACGTATCACAAGTAAATGAATCCAGAAATACCAGTCCGTGTCCCGTATTGTGCTAGAAAAATTAGATGATACTATACTAGAAGCTGAATTATAATAATCATCAGATAATGAAAACTATCAGAGAATGTACTCGCCTGACGTCCTGAGCAACTAGCGATCCGAACTGGTGTCGCAAGGACCTATTACGAAAAGCAAGGTTAAACAGGGTTCTAATGAGTTAAACAGATATAAAATAATTAAAAATAGACTTCTAGGGCCGTTCTAGGTCAAACGGGTCAAACCGGTGAAATCTGGATCAAAAAGTCAACTCTGGGTTCAAAAAGTCAACTCTGGGTCAAATCTAGGTCAAAAGTTGACTTTGGCGGTCAACCGGGTCAACTACGGTCAACTCTAGGTCAAACTAGGGTGCCCCTAAAATTCTAGGCCAAAACTAGGTCAATAAGCTAATAAACCCTCAAACTCGCCTCCTTGAGATACCGGGATATCCTCGGTATCCGATACCTCACCCTACGCTACACACCCTGGCTAAATCCGCTAAAACCTATGCTAGCACGCATAAATATATACACATATACATAAAAACCTATCTCTAAAATCAAACATAGGCAATTGCTCAAAAACCCCGCTCGAAACTCAATAGCTTGGATATCTCAAGGTATTGAGATACATCTCTAAACTCAACCCTACTACCCCTCTAGCTAACTAACTATGCATAAACATATATATCTAGCTATAATCTAGGCTAAAATATATATATCTAATACATATATGCATATACCTAGGTATCTACACATATATATATCTCACATACACACATATACACATACCTTATATATATAACCAAACTCATAAATATATATATATCTATACCTAGTATCTATACATATATATATAGCTATATGTATATATATATCTATACATATAAATATAGGTATATCTATACCTATCTATCTATCTATCTATCCATCTAATCTATCTAGTTATCTATATATCTAATATCTATCTAATTATCTATCTAACTATCTATCTATCTAGTTACTTATCTATCTATCAATCTATTTATCCATCTACCTATCCACCTATCAATCTAATCTATTTATCTATTTATCTATGTATCTATCTATAGATTTATCTATCTATTTATCTAGAATTCTATCTATCTAACTACCTATCTATCTATCTATCTATCTATCTATCTATCTATTTATTTAGATATCTATCTTATCTAGATATCTATCTATCTAACTAGTTATCTATCTATCTACTATTGATCTAACTATCTACTAATCTATCTATCTATATATTAATCTATCTATCAAACTATTTATCTATCTATTTATTAATCTATTTAGCTAATAGATCTCCCTCTCCCTCGCTAAGCTACTAGCCAATGCCTCGCCTAGCTGCTGCTGCTGCGGATGTTGCTGCGTATGCTGCTGCTACTGCTGCTGCTGCTGTTCTGCACAGCAGCGCGCTGTGCACTGCTTCACTGCGGCACGCGCTGCTCTGCCACACGCACACACACAGACACGCCCACACATATATATATCTATATATATATAAATATATATATATATATATACACACAACTCTCTCTATATATATATATACACACACACTAACTTATATACTAACACACACACACTAACACACACTCTCACAAACACACAACCATACATACAAATATACATATATATATATACACATACACACATACATATATATAGAAACACACACACTAATACTCATACATATACATATATATATATACACACAAGTACCCACACTAATACACAAACCCCTACACAAATATATGTACATACACACATATATATATAAACACATATTTACAAATATATATATATAGAGAGAGAGAGACACACATATATATATATATATATATATATATATATATATATATATATATATATAAACACAACACACACACAACACAACGCACAACGCCCCACCAACGCACGCCCAACGACCCCTACACGGACAAACACAAATATATATATAAAATATAACCCGAGAACTCGAGCACACACTCCCCGAAGCTAACCCAACGCGCGCACAAGCCCGAAACTAAGAAACCTAGTGTCAAACACGGTGTGCGGATCGGAAAACCTCCAGAAACGCACACCAAACCAACTCAAAATCGGCCCAAAATTTAGTCACGTGTTCTAAACGATGTCTAGATCCTATAAAAAATGCTACCCCGTCGATTCTAGGCCCGTGGCGAAAATGTGCACGTACTTAGAACCAGCGACGACAAAAACCCCAAAAATGCCCGAAACGCCCGTTTCTCCGCGACACGACTTCACGTGTCCGAACGAAGACATGCACTCACCCTCAAGACACCCGACAACGTCTACCTAGGTCCGTCTAACCTAGGGCATCATCCAAAATTGGGCCAATTTTAGATTCCACCCGAAATTGACACAAAACCTAGTGTCAAAGTCTCCAAACACAACCCAACTAGTTCCAACTTCCTCCCACGGATAGCCCTAAGGTCTAAGAAGGTTCTAAACTATTAATTACACTACATAAGAGTAATTACAAGGGGAAAAATCAGGGTTTACCTATTGGAAGTTGGAATCCCAAGCCAAAGTCTCCAAAAAGCTCCAAATCCACCACAACTAGCTTCCAAGCTCCCAAATCTAGCCTCCACACCAAATCTAAGCTCTATCCACCTAGGTTGGAGAAGAATTTAGGGTTAGGGTTCACATCCATGGAGAATAAAAGAAGAAAGAGGAGGAATAGAGCACTTACTTGAACTTGGGAGAAGGAAAGAAGAAGAAATGGAGAATGGAGCAGAAGAAGAAGAAGAAGAAGAAGAAGAAGAAGAAGAAGAAGAAGAAGTAGTAAAGAAGAAGAAGAAGAAATGGGGAGGAGCTCCTGCTGAGTTCGGCTGGGAATGGGGCTTTGGTCGGGTCTAGGAACATGGATAAAGGGGTTACAATAAGCCAAAAGACCAAAATGCCCTCCACTCACTTGGGTTTGGGTTCCGGGTTCCAAAAGCACTCAAACTAACTCCTAATCTCTCCAACTAACCCACTAAAAATATAATAAATATTCTAGACCCAAAAATAAGTCTCACAAGGGTGTGGGTTGGGTCGGACATGGGTCCACTAGGGTCTGACATGGGTCTAGGCTAGCCAAAACTCTAAAACAATCAATAAAAATATAATACAACCACTAATTAAATATAAATACAGTTAATTATATATAATACACAATTAACCCAATTAAAATAAAAAAATACCCGGCTCTGGAAATGGGGTGGTGACAAGCCTATCCTCCTTAGAAAATTTTGTCCTCAAAACTTAAAGTCAATCACACTCACTCTAGGTCAAACCCCCAACAATCACAGTCAAAAAATTCTACCTAAACAACATACAAGATCATTGTCCGAATGGTCGTGTTATCACAGTCCCAATCAGGGTCACTACACTATCTACCACAGCACAATAAAAAAGTCTAACATGTACTAATAAAGCACACCACAAGGAATGGAAAGGACAGGAAGAAGAACAAAGAGACAGACCTGCTAACCAGACACCCGTAGCATCGGCCTCATTGATCGTCAACGCATAAGCCCTGCCCTGCTGGGGTATATCCCTCTGCTTGTGCGGGGCATGATGCTGTACCACAGGTGGCCTAGCTCCAACTCTCCGATCCTGTGCTCCACCCAATGGAGGTACAGTGGGGCAATCTCGCATCTGGTGAGCAGCGGATCCACAGAACAAACACACCTTCAGCCTCCAACTACAAACATCCCAAGTGTGTCCTGCCTTCCTACAGTAGGCACAAGTGGGCACTCTCTGATCCTGACCCTGCTGCGCTGTCTTCTGCACATAGGAACGCTTAGCTGCTCCTGCACTGCCATTCGTACTTCCTGAATCATCCCTGCCTCTCTTGGACTTGAGCTCCAAGTCATCCTCTGCTCTCTGAGCATCTCCAACTATCTGCTCAAAAGTTGCCTCGCGGTCGCTCCTGGTCAAAGACTTGATCGCCATGAGCAAGCCCTTGCGAAACTTCCTCGCCTTAGCTGGCTCACTCAAGCCCTCTACAAATCTGTCCAGACAGCAGAACTCTGCTGCATACTCGTCCACCATCATGCTCCCCTGGACGAGTGCCTCGAACTGGCTCTCCAAAGCACTGAGCGCCACATCTAGGAAAAACTTCTCCTTAAAAAGTCTCTTAAAAGCCTCTCAAGTAAGCCCAGGTGCCGGGATCCTCGTATCTGTGCGATACCACATAAAAGCGAGGTCGAACATCTGACTGCCCGCTGCCTCTATCTGCATGGTGTCTGGAATCTGTGCCAGCCTGAAGATACCCTTAATTTGCTCTATCCAGTCGTCCGTGTACAGGATCCCTTCTGTACCCCAGAACTCCTTGGGCCGCATCCTCTGGAAGTCAATGATGCTGCCCGGCCTCGGGCACTGAATCTGATCTGCCTGTGGCTGAATCTGTGCCACCCTATCTACTGCGGTCATGGCCACCTGGTGGGCGTTCTCAATGCCCAGCCTCATCATATCCACCTGACTGTGCTGCGCGTCCATCATCTCCCTGAAGAACGCAAACAACTGCGCGACATCTATTGGTGCAGGAAGTGGTAGAGGAACCACCGGAACGACTAGGGTAGTCCTCGGATCGACAAGTGAAGGAGGATCCCCGAAAGAAGCAGATGCTCCTTCAACCGCAGGAGTGGTGAGTGGAGCGGTAGTAGCTGCCTGAATATGAGCTGGACGAGAGGTAGCAGACCTCTCAGTGGCAACTGCTGGGGTGGTACGATAAGATCGTGTCTTCGGAGGCATCCTGAACATTGATCAAAAGAAGTCAATATGGCGCAAGATACGATATCATCAAAGAAGGACATTAATATTTTAAAAGAAGCAATTTTAGAATAATTAGATTGGAATTGTTCCTAGTCGTGATTGAGTACACTCTCATCCTAGATCCTATATCCTAGAGCAGGCCCACAGCAGTACAACTAAGTTGTTGTACCACCATGATATCGCACTAATTGTGAATCGAGACCTGTATGGGGCCGCCACCAAAAATGTGTCACGACCCACACCCGAAAAATCTGGCATAAGTCGTGGGTACGTCCAGCCTACGCCGCAGCATCGGCGGTAGAACGCTGTCTAGGTCAAATATCTAGCTAACAATCTCACGCAATCAATATATAAACCTGTCAAGATCTCAACTCCAAACGGAGGAGCAATATCTTAATGATAATCACAATGTACTCAATCACGAATCTAAGCACGATAAGATAAGAAAGAAGTCTAACAACTTTAAAGTCTAACCAACAACAACTACTACAACAACCAAAACATCAATAATAATAATACACCATCCAAATTAAATACAATACAAGGTCTCAATCCAAAACCGGAGACAAATCCGGTACCAAAGGCTAATAAAGACAATAACAAGGTCCTAGTGATCCCGGCTACCAACCCAGAAATTACCCCTAAACTGGAGGGTCCCTGTCTGCACCATCGACAGGCTCAGGTCCCTAAAATGTTGGACACTAATCCTCCGGATACTCTGAAAAAATATGTCCAGTCAGGACTGAAGCAAGTACATCTCTAACAGCAGTTCCAGTTAAATGATAAAAACTATAAAACAGTTAAAGCAAGTAGCAAGAAGAATGAAATAATGTATGGAACAAGAAAATATGCATATCACTGGTGCATAAAGGTAAAGATGCATGAATATCAGAGCAAGATAGTAATAACTGCAGGATACAAGAAATCTAAACTAAGAGTAAGTCTGTGCACAAGAACGTGTAGTGAGTCCAGCATGAAATACATGTAGTGAGTCAAGTCCAGAAACATGTAAGTGAGACAAGCAAAAAATACAAGAGAGTCCAGACTATACAGAATGAACTCGGTGTCTTTGAAATACTTGTTTCGACATGTAAATGGCTAGGGATAAGTACGGCTCACCACGCACTGGGTGCGCGGCTGCTATCATTCCAGATTAGACCAGAGGGGGTGATTCCTGATGATTCCAGATAGGAATATTTACATGTCTACTCGAGTATTTCCCTGCCCCGACTAGTACAAGTGAATCCAAGACCCGACATGTAAATCAAGTATGAGTCAAGCCTGAAACATGAGTGATGCTTGTAGTGATGCCTGTAGGTGATGCCAGTAGGTGATTTCAGAATAGAGGCCAAAAACATAAAAAATACGTGTCGCATGTAAATGAATCCAGAAATATCAGTTCGTGTCCCGTGTTGTGCCAGAAAAATCAGATGATACTATACTAGAAGCTGAATCAAAATAATCATCAGATAATGAAAACTATCAGAGAATATACTCGCCTGACGTCCTGAGAAACTAGCGATCCGAACTGGTGTCGCAAGGACCTATTGCGAAAAGTAAGGTTAAACAAGGTTCTAATGAGTTAAACAGATATAAAATAATTAAAAATAGGCTTCTAGGGCCGTTCAAGGTCAAACGGGTCAGACCGACGAAATCTGGGTCAAAAAGTCAACTCTGGGTCCAAAAATTCAACTCTGGGTCAAATCTAGGTCAAAAGTTGACTTTGGTGGTCAACCGAGTCAACTACGGTCAACTCTAGGTCAAACTAGGGTGCCCCTAAAATTTTAGGCCAAAACTAGGTCATTAAGCTAATAAACCCTCAAACTCGCCTCCTTGAGATACCGGGATACCCTCGGTATCCGATACCTCACCTTACGCTACACACCCCTCCTAAACCCGCTAAAACCTATGCTAGCACGCATAAATATATACACATATACATAAAAACCTATCTCTAAACTCAAACCTAGGCAATTGCTCAAAAACTCTGCTCGAAACTCAATAGCTTGGATATCTCAAGGTATTAAGATAACTCTCTAAACTCAACCCTACTACCCCTCTAGCTAACTAACTATGCATAAACATATATATATCTAGCTATAATCTAGGCTAATATATATATATATATATATATATATATATATATATATATATCTAATATATATATGCATATACCTAGGTATCTACATATATATATATCTCTCACATACACACATATACACATACCTTATATATATAACCAAACTCATAAATATATATATATATCTATACCTAGTATCTATACATATATATAGCTATATGTATATATATATCTATACATATAGATATAGGTATATCTAATACCTATCTATCTATCCATCTAATCTATCTAGTTATCTATATATCTAATATCTATCTAGTTATCTATCTAACTATCTATCTATCTAGTTACTTATCTATCTATCAATCCATTTATCCATCTACCTATCCACCTATCAATCTAATCTATTTATCTATGTATCTATCTATAGATTTATCTATCTATTTATCTAGAATTCTATCTATCTAACTACCTATCTATCTATCTATCTATTTATTTAGATATCTATCTTATCTAGATATCTATCTATCTAACTAGTTATCTATCTATCTACTATTGATCTAACTATCTACTAATCTATCTATCTATATATTAATCTATCTATCAATCTATTTATTTATCTATCTATTAATCTATTTAGCTAATAGATCTCCCTCTCCCTCGCTAAGCTACTAGCCAATGCCTCGCCAACTGCTGCTGCTGCGGATGCTCATACATATACATATATATATATATATATATATTTAGCCAAATATACATATATATATACACATACACACATACATATATATAAAAACATACACACTAATACTCATACATATACATATATATATATATATATATATATATACACACACAAGTACCCACACTAATACACAAAGCCCTACACAAATATACGTATATACACACACATATATATAAACACATATTTACAAATATATATATATATAGAGAGAGAGAGACACACATACATATATATATAATATATGTATAAACATAACACACACAACACAACGCACAATGCCCCACCAACGCACGCCCAACGACCCCTACACGCACAAACATAAATATATATATAAAATATAATCCGAGAACTCTAGCACACACTCCTCGAAGCTAACCCAACGCGCGCATAAGCCCGAAACTAAGAAACCAAGTCGAAATGGCCGTTCGGTCATTTCGACGAACACGCGGTGTGCGATTCGGAAAATCTCCTAAAACGCACACCAAACCAACTCGAAATCGGCCCAAAATTTACCTACGGGTTCTAAACGATGCCTAGATCCTAGAAAAAATACTACCCTATCGATTCTAGGCCCATGGCGAAAACGCGCACGCACTTAGAACCGGCGACGACGAAAACCCCGAAAATGCCCGAAATATCCGTTTCTCCGTGACACGACTTCACGTGTCCGAACGGAGACATGCACTCACCCTCAAGACACTCGACAACGTCTACCTAGGTCCGTCTAACCTAGGGTATCACCCAAAATTTGGTCAATTTTGGATTTCATCCGAAATTGACACAAAACCTAGTGTCAAAGTCTCCAAACACAACCCAACTAGTTCCAACTTCCTCCCACGGGTAGCCCTAAGATCTAGGAAGGTTATAAACTATTAATTATACTACATAAGAGTAATCACAAGGGGGAAAATTAGGGTTTACCTCTTGGGAGTTAGAATCCCAAGCCAAAGTCTCCAAAAAAGCTCCAAATCCACCACAACTAGCTTTCAAGCTCCCAAATCTAGCCTTCATACCAAATCTAAGCTCTATCCACCTAGGTTGGGGAAGAATGTAGGGTTAGGGTTCATATTCATGGAGAATAGAAGAAGAAAGAGGAGGAATAGAATACTTACTTGAACTTGGGAGAAGGAAAGAAGAAGAAATGGAGAATGGAGAAGAAGAAGAAGAAGAAGAAGAAGAAGAAGAAGTAGTAAAGAAGAAGAAATGGAGAGGAGCTCCTGCTGTGTTCGGCTGGGAATGGGGGTTTGGTCGGGTCTGGGAGCATGGATAAAGGGGTTACAATAATCCAAAAGACCAAAATGCCCTCCACTCACTTGGGTTTGGGTTCCGGGTTCCAAAAGCACTCAAACTAACTCCTAATCTCTCCAACTAACCCACTAAAAATATAATAAATATTCTAGACCCAAAAATAATCCCACAAGGGTGTGGGTTGGGTCGGACATGGGTCCACTAGGGTCTGACATGGGTCCAAGCTAGCCAAAACCCTAAAACAATCAATAAAAATATAATACAACCACTAATTAAATATAAATACAATTAATTATAAATAATACACAATTAAACCAATTAAAAAAATATCCGGCTCTGGAAATGGGGTAGTAATATTATCTTTATGGAGTGCGTGTGGAAATATACACTGACCACAAGAGCTTGAAGTACGTCTTTACGCAGAAAGAGCAAAATATGAGGCAGCACAAGTGGCTAGAACTGATAAAGAATTTCAATATTTTACTATCATCCAGGAAAGGATAACGTAGGTGTCGATGCCTTGAGCAGATATCTATTAGCGATGGACTTGACAATAGATCGCTACTTATTAGCAGACTTGGATAGCTTGGGCATCGAGGTTCTTGTTCCAGGAGTGGAGACGCAGATAATGGGCATGTAGATTCAGTCGGGGTTGATGGAGAAGATCCGAGAGACACAGTACCAGGATGAGGGTCTACGAAGCCTCAGAGTTCAGGTGCAGGCATGATTGATAGATGACTTTTCTATTGTTGAGGATGGTTCACTAAGGCACCGGACTTGGTTATGTGTGCCTAGTAGGGACCTGCGGGAAGAGATCATGCAGGAGCTTATCATTCCCAATATTCTATACATCCGGGAGCTAACAAGATGTATAGGGACCTAAAGGAACACGTGTGGTGGTATGGGATGAAGCGAGAGATAGCATATTTTATAACTGATATTTAGTGTAACAGCAGGTCAAAGCCGAGAGGCAGAGACCACGAGGATTACTACAACCACTACCGATTTCTGAGTGGAAATGGGAGCATATCATGATAAATTTTGTTTTTGGACTTCCACACACTCCAGGAGGGAAGGACACAATTTGGGTCATTGTTGACAGGCTGACCAAATCATCCTACTTTTTGCCTTTCAAAGTGGGATTATCTATGGAGAAGCTCACCGATTTATATGTAAGACAGATAGTCAGGCTGCATGGAGTTCCAGAAAGCATCGTGTACGATCGGAATAGTAGATTTATTTTCCACTTTTGGAGGAGTTTGCAGGCTAGCTTGGGTACCCAACTCAAATTTAGCACTGCTTACCACCCTCAGACGGATGGACAGTCAGAGAGGACTATTCAAATGCTTGAGGATATGCTTCGGGCATGTGTACTAGATTCTGGTGGCTCATGGGACGATCATCTTCACCTGGTAGAGTTTGCATACAATAATAGCTATCATGTCAGTATCGAGATGTCACCTTTCGAGGATTTGTATGGTAGAAGATGCTGGACTGCATTATCTTAGGACGACATAAGAGAGAGAACTTTTGGGACCAAAGATTGTAGTTGATGCTACAGAAAAAGAGAAGCAGATTAGAGAGGGACTTCGTATGGCTCACGACAGACAGAAGCAGTGGGCCGATAGCCACAGGAGACCGCTAGAGTTTCAGGTATCGATTTGTTTATTTAAATATCGATTACGTTCTTAGGTTATGCGCTAAGTTACTATTTTTGGCATAGATTAGCGACTTTGTGTTCTTTTGGATCCCTCTGACACGTGGTACGATTCGTTTCGGTGGAGGTAAAAAGCTTAGTCCAAGATTCTTCAGACCTTTTGATGTTCTGGAGAAGGTCGGGACAGTAGCCTATCGACTAGCCTTATCGTCTACATTAGAAGGAGTACATAACGTATTTTATGTGTCCCAGCTGAGACGATACGTAGCAGATCCTAGCCATGTATTAGATAATTCAGAGCTTGAGGTTGGACCAAGCCTTCGTTATCTGGAGCAACATGTGGAGATCCAAGATCACAGAGATAAAGTGCTTCATAACCAAGTAATTTTCTTGGTTTGCGTATCTTGGAGGCATCAATCTCCCGGTGAATCCACTTGGGAGCGGGAAGATGAAATGCAAGAGCGTTACCCCTATTTTTTTGCACCATGAGGTAATTTTCTTCTCGTATTTGCTCTGTCTTAAATTTCGAGGAAATTTTTTTTTTAGGAGGGTAGACTTGTAACCTCCGTATACTGAAATTCTAACTTAAATATTTCTATTAGGTTAATTTGGGGCCATTGGGATTTTTTTATAATTTTTTATTAATTAAAAACTAGTAAGAGTAACTTTATATGATTTCTAAGAATTTATGTTAGGGTCAAACATAATTTAAATTATCCTAAACTTTTATTTTAGGTTCTAAATAATTAAATATATTTTCTAGAATTTTTTAAAAATTTTCTGATTATTTTTAGTATTTATTTTTAGTAAATTATGCAAAACTGAATTAAAAACTATTTTCTTAAAAAGAAAACCCATAAAAGTAATTATCCTGTCCAGTCAGCCAATAGGGGCCCGTCTGTCAGCCTCCGACAGCCAACAGTGCTGGGCCCGCCTGTCAGTGACCTGCAGGTGTGGGTGAGAGAGAAATTGGTCCAAGCCGAGCCGAGTCATAATCTGACTCGGACTCAGCCGAGCCAAGACGGGCTGAACACTGGCGGTCCAATCTAGGCGTGAGTGCCTGGATGGATGCCACGTGTCCCCCTTTAGCCGCGGCTCATTCTCTCTTCTATATATATATATATAGTATTAAAGTTATAATTTCTAGGGTTTCTTTTAGCCGATTTTGGAGAATTATCATCTAGGATTTTTTTTATCTTCCAGAATCCATTACTCATAGCTCCGAACTACAAACGTGGCCCAGTTTCCTATCTTAGAACCATATTGAGATTAGTTTTTTGAATATATAAATTGTATCATAAAATTATGAATATTAAATTCTAGAAAATTCGTAGAGCACAGCATGTCCAAAAATAGATGTGTCTCGGTATTTCTGTGATTCCTGGAGAACCAGGAATCACAATCATGAAACATTTAAAGTTTCGGAAAGTTAATGTTGAGATCATTGACATATGTTTTTCTCAGAATTTAATTCGAAATATTTCTGTACTATTAATTCTGTAGAACTTCTAGGTTAGCAATCAACCATAGTTGCATAATACAATTTTGTATGTACAATAATTTGAAACAAATTTGAATCTGGATGTGCCATAAATTCTAGCATGTTTGCGACGCTGAAATCTATAGGAAACCAAACATGAAAGTCAAGTTTGCATTGGTTAACTGTTTGGTTAACAGATTGCCTCGATTTGTGTGTCATGAGTCTCGAGTGGATAAAATTTAGTTCCTTTGGACAAAATTTAGGAATTAACCTAAAATTCAGAATAGTAAGATTAAAATAGGATTTTAGAGTAATTATTTTAGAATTAAATAAATTAAAATAACTTATCTCTTGATATGGTAATATATCATACGTAGGGTTTGGATTCTGAATTGGGACCTATTCCAACCACAGCTAAGGACCACATGCAAGTACATTTTCGTGATTACTTTCAGTGCTTGATAGTCTCTATAATGTATGCTTAGTATTGATTATTTGATTATTGATACTTATTACACGAATTAGTATGATAGATTCTTATTATGAGATACGTGACTGTTCTAGATTATTGTTATTTCTTCTTGACTGGTTCGGGATCCATGTTGTACTCGTAAGGAGAAAAAATATTTAGTGGACGTGTGAACTACCCTTTCCTTTCTATGGTCTTACTGAAATAATAGCACCCATGCACGACACGTGTGGTCTGTCAATAAGGTATTTCAAATAACATAGATTAGTTGTTCCAATCTTTCTTTCATACATTGGAGTTATTTCCTTTTTGCTTGGAGTTATTGTACTACATCTTTACCATGACAAGACTTTAGCGTTTAATTATTCTAGTTGCCTTATTGAGATTTCAGTTTTGTTGCTATCATATATTCTTTACTATTTGTTGTCTTATAACTTCTACCATGTGTTGGAACTATTTTTACTGTGATGTACTCGTTCCCTTCCTGATTTGATAACCATATTTTAGGTGACTACGATGAGGATGCAATCTCTACACATTATGGACTGTATGCTAGCGACATAATAGAGCCTAATCTTGCCCTTCCGGAAGATCATGAAGAGTTAGCAGCTCATATACCGTCTATAATGGAGTAGTTTAGTAGAGTAGTTGATTCTGTTAGTTATTTTGGACCGGATTATTCTACGACAAATTTTTTAAAGTATTTTGAATATTGTACTTTGGATATTTAGTTTTGGGGAGACTCGTTGGACCCGCATCGAGACTATTATTTCATTATTATCTTGGTGTTTTCATTTAAAGTAGTGCCTATGATTGAGTATAGTGTGGAGATGAATATATATTATGAGTTATAGATTATACATGTGGCTTATAGTACCGTGTTCTATCGTCGACACGACGGCGTAGGCTGGACGTACCCATGACCATGTCCAAATCAAGGGTGCTGGTCATGACAAACTGAGATAGATAGAAGACGTCATTAACTCCCTCCAATGTTTGTGGCAATGCTAACCTATAGGCAACCTCTTCGATGCGCTCCAGCACATTGAATGGTCAGATGTACCTCGGACTCAACTTTCCTCTGCCTCCAAACCTGATGGTCCCTCGGATATGCAAGATTTTTAGAAATACATGATCTCCAACCTGGAACTCTAGGGATCATCGGTTCGCGTTCACCCAATGCTTCTGTCTGTCTTGTGCTGCTTGTAGGTGCCCTTGGATCAGCTTTACCTTCTCCACTGTACGAACAACAAACTCTGGTCTAAGAATCTGTCTCTCGTCCACATCACCACCACACTGGGGAACGACACTTCTTGCCATACAATGTCTCATAGGGAGCCATTTGAATGCTCGCTTGATAGCTATTATTGTAGGAAAATGCAACTAAATATAAATTTTCCTCCCATGATCCACTAAAATCAAGCATCCAGCCCTCAACCTGTCCTCAAGTGTCAGAATGGTGCGCTCGGACTGGCCATCCGTCTGCTGGTGATATGGTGTGCTGAATTTCAGGCGAGTACAAAGACTTTTTTGCATGCTCCACCAAAAGTAAGATATGAACCTCGTATCCCTGTCAGACACTATACTGACTGGTACCCTATGCAGTCTCATGATCTTCCTCATATATATTTCTCCTAAGACCTCTGTAGACTGTCCAACTCTGAAAAGTAGAAAGTGAGCGAACTTGGTGAGTCAATCCACGATCACCCATACCGCATTGCGGCTACTAGGACTCCTCGGAAAGCCCATAACGAAGTCCATAGTGATGTGATCCTATTTCCACTCAGGTATCGGGAATGGCTGAAGTAAGCCTACAGATCTTTGATGCTCAGCCTTTACCTGTTGATACACCAGGCACTTTGCCATAAAGCGGACTATATTTCTCTTTATTCTATGCCACTAATAGTACTGCCTCAAGTCTCTGTACATCTTTGTGCCCCCTGGATAAATAGAGTATGCTGAACTGTGCACCTCCAACATTAGCTCCTGACGAAGCTCTCCGTTCGGAACATAGAGATGAACTTCACATCTCAAAGTCCCATTCTCATGTATTCACAATCTTGTCTGTATCCCGGCCTTTGTCCTCTATCGAAGTCTCTGGAATCTGGCATCTGTTGGCAAGGCAGCCTTGATCCTCCCAACTAATATCGATTGCACCTGAATACTCGACAATCGGTCATCTTTTCTGGTCATAATGACCTCTATAGCCAACTTCTCTAGATCTCTCAATAGGTGTTGCTGGGTAGTCAAAAAGAACGCCATGGGCCTCCTGCTCAATGCGTTAGCTACCATGTTAGCCTTCCCCAGATGGTACCGTAGCTCAATCTCAAAGTCTGTCATTATCTCGAGCCAACGTATTTTCTCTCTGGTTCAGGTCCTTCTTAGTGTAGACATACTTCAGGCTTTTGTGATCTGTAAATATCTCTATCCGCTCTCCGTATAGGTAGTGCCTCCAAAGTTTCAGGACAAAGATCACTGCAGCAAGCTCCAAGTCATGAGTGGGATAGTTCTTCTCATGGGTCCTCAGCTGCCTAGAGGCATAGGCCACAACTTTCCCATGATGCATTAAGATACATCCTAATCCTTTTCTAGATGCATCACTGTAGATCATAAATTCTCCCAATCCAGAAGGTATAGTCAAAATAGGTGTTGTAGTCAGACGCTTCTTTAGTTCATCGAACACCATCTGACACTCCTGTGTCTAAATGAACTCCTGCTCCTAGTGGGTCAAGTGGGTCATCGATTATGCGATCCTCACGAAGTTCTCTACGAACCTCCGGTAATATCCGACAAGTCATAGGAAACTCCTCACCTCTGAGATGTTGGTAGTGGTCGGCCACGTCTCTACTAATGAAATATTCGCTGGATCTACTGAAATACCATCTTATGAGATAATGTGTCCGAGGAAAGAGACAAGGTCTAGGAAGAACTCACACTTGCTCAACTTGGCATAGAGCCTCTTATGCCTCAGCGTTTCTAACACTATACTCAAATGCCCCCCGAGCTCCTCGTGGCTCCTTGAATACACCAAGATGTCGTCGATGAAGACTACCACGAACTGGTCCAAATATGGGTAAAAGACTCTGTTCATCAGGTTCATAAATACTTTAGGCACATTTGTCAGTCCAAAAGGCATCCCCAAGAACTCGTAGTGGCCATAGCGAGTCCTAAATATCGTCTTTGGAATATCTTCTCTCAGCACATTCACCTGATGATACCCCTATCTCAAGTCGATCTTCATGTACACCTTTGCTCTGGTCTCCTGGTCGAACAAATCATCAATTTACGGCAGGGGGTACTTGTTCTTGATAGTCAAAGCATTAAGGGCTCTATAATTAATGCACATACGGAATATCCCATTTTTCTTTGGTACAAACAACACTGGTGATCCCCAGGGTGACACACTAGGATGGACAAATCCCTTGCTCTATAATTCCTCTAACTATAAATTCATCTCATCGAGTTCCCTCTTTGCCAACCGGTACAAATTTTAAGATACCGACGTTGCTCCGGGTACCAACTCAAAAGTGAACTCCATCCCTGTATCCGGTGGTAGGCCGGGCAACTCCTTCGGGAAGACATCCTTGAATACTGTAATATTGGTGGGGGTGCCATCTCCATATCCTCCAGCTTTTAGGCCTACTTCTTGCTCGATGGTCCCCCGTATGTACTCGAACTCCGGGCGATCTGACGGTCTAAAAGTGACGTTACCCTTCCGGCAATCTAGTATGGTATTATACTAGCTCAACCAGTCCATACCTAGCACAACATCGAAGTTTGGCATCGAGAATACTAAAAATTGAGCTCTCATCTCCCGACCACACATGACTACCGAGCATGTTTTAGTAGTACTGGTAACCGGTATGATACCTCCTTCGGTAAGAATCTTCCAACTCTTAGGTAAGGGAAAAGTAGCTACTCTATGCATATTAACAAAAATACTAGATATGAAAGATAGTGTAGCACCATAATCAAATAATGCAGTCGCAGGTAATGATGCAACTAAAATGGTACCTGTGATAGCTTCTCCTTCTGGTACCTCCTCTGTCACTGTTAGTGCAAAGGCCTGTCCGCACCTTTGCCCGCATGCCAGCTGTCTAGTCCGATCAAACTGTGCCTCATATGGAGCCAGGGGTGGTCCCCTCTAAATCTACCAGGTGCCGGTGAACGTTGACCTCCTGCCTGGGATGGTATCCTCTGGACTGGTGCCGCTGGCTTCTGTCCTATCTGCGGCACTACATCCTTGCGCTATTGGCAATAATGGGCAAGGTGTTAACTCGCTCCATAAATCATGCACAACCCCAGCTTCTTCTAGCAATCTCTGATAATATGTCCCCTCTTGCCACAATGGTGACAAGTCAGGAGCTCCTTATGCTGGTATGGTTTCTAGCCTCTGTTGTTTCTGCGCTCCCAGATGGCGGATCGGTCCTCCCCAGCCGTGTTGAGCTCTAGCTGGTATGACCACACTGGGATGCCTCGATCCTCTTCCAATAGTCTCTTGGATCCTGGCCTTTGTCAAAACCTCCTCGTAAGAGATCCTCTCCTGGGTGGTAATGTACCTCCGTAGCTCGTAAGTCAGACCATGATAAAATTTCCTAGCCTTCTCTAGATCATTGGGTATGAGGATGATACCAAATCTACTAAGATGACTGAACTCTGCGTTATACGCATCTACAGTCATGTTTCCTTACTCCAGGTGTAGGAACTGAGAGTACAGTGCATTCCTGACCGTAGCCGAAAAGTACTTCGTATTAAAGCATTCTAGAACTGCTCCCACGTCTGCTTCTTGCCGACGCTATGCTCCATAGAGTCCCACCAATGATGGGCATTACTTTTTAACTGGGTCCTTACTACGGTCATCCAAAGGTCCGGAGGTAGCTGAGAAGCCTCCAGCTGCATCTCCATGTTGGCAACACAATCGAAGATCTTTTTTACGGTCTCGCTACCCGAAAAGGTATTCGGGCCCATCTGACAAAACCCTAAAACCGTGCCATATGGATGAACAGGTGCAGGTGCTGGTGCGGGTGCTGGGGTAGGTAGTCTCTCAAGAACTACCATCAAGCTCTGTCTCTTTGTCTTGGCCAGATGCCACTGTGCCTGCATTATGGCCTAAAAAAACTGAAATATCTGTGGCTGTCCCTCCGACTGTGGCATCTGAGGTGGGAAGGCTCCGTACGGTATCTACGATGGAAAGCGTGAAGGTGTTGGCAATGGAACCTCCGGTTGCACTGTAGGTGTCTGTTGAGACGTCGGCCTCTCGGGATGTGGCATCAGTGTGCCCTCAAAATCTGACCCTCGAGGTATTGTGTCGGGACAACCTATGAAGTTTGGCCCTCATGCTACTATGTCGAATCGGCCTGAGAAATTTGGTGCCAGTGTATCAACGGGGCTTGATGTATCACTGGGACCTGTGGTGCTGGCTGTTTTTCAGGTGGTCCCAGGGATGTATCCGCCCTCTACGCAGTTGCGAATGGCACAATGGCACCATTTTCCTCACGTCTGCTATGTAAGTTCATCTCTCTACAAGAGATAGAACTACATTAAAAGAGTACGAAAACAAACAAACATGATACAAATAATTAAGTAGTTAGATACGATGGAGGTTCAAATATAGTAGTCAAGGTGGATAAGATCAAATATTTATATCCTATAGCAGGCTCGCTAGGCATGATACAGACCACAAGCAATAATTTGCGACCTGCATGGGCCACGACTAAAACCATGTCATGCCCCAGTCACAAAATACATGGGACAGGCCACGTGACAATGCCAGCTAACACAACACTGAAGGATTTTCCAATATAATGGACCCGACGAAGCGTACTACGCTGTCCTAAAAAAAACTATCAAGTCCAATATGCTAACATGCCGCAGGTAAATATCCAATCCATCCACAGAATATAAATAAAAAGTGCTAAAATAAATATAGAAAATAAGTACGGAGTCTGGATGTCATAATACAACACAAATAAGTCTGATGGGAACAAACCCACTGAATACAATGTTAAAATAAGAGTACGAAAGGACAGAAAAGAATACTAAACCAGAACATCGACTAACTAGATAAAGATGCTCCGACACTAGGAGAAAGGCCTACCAATGATCAGGAAAACTCCGAAGGTAATATCTCAAGCTTCTCCTCTGTCACGTACCTCGCCTCATCCAAATCTGGAAGGGAACTAAGTCTTCAGAGGGACGTAACAAGATACAAAAAAATATATGTCGAATATAAATACTGAATAAGTAAGGGGGTGTACTAACCATCTAAGTGAATGTAATCTGAGGACAACCTTGGTACGTATGGGTAGGAATAGACATAATGTCCAACACTCCGAAGAGCATGGTATCTGCACATGTAACATCCATCGTTCCGAAGAATGAGGTATCTGCATATATATATACGTCCGTAACGCTATGAAGAACGCGATATCGGAATAAAGGGGGTCATTGGATCCGTGGCTCCTCTAGACGCTACTGATACCAATGTGTGTATCCCATAGACCTACCAGTTGTCCTCCCCGCCTAATACAAATATACAAGTCGAATACACGATGTGAATACTTTGTAACTAACATGCCAGGTCCTAAATATCTAGACTAACATGTGTGTATCGCATTCTAACATGAGTTTGTTATCGTGATGAGTGTAAGAAGTGTCAGGGTCTTGAAAGATATCTGAATATCTCTACAACTGTAGGTGAGTCTGCTAGAGATTAAGTCAATATACTAATAATCGATGCAATTATCGATTGCACCCGAGTCATCCTCGGACGCGTACAATTATAAATAATATTTGCAACATGATCACATAAAATATTTAATAACTTGAATTAAACAGTAAATAAGGCAAGGTATACTTGCCTGAATCCTCAAGCTGTGAATGACAAAGTCCTGCTCCTGAAGCCTCGCTCGAATGATCCAACGAGCCTATATATAATATAATAACAATCAATCAATATAATAGTCTATGCAAAAAAATACATCTACATTGTACCTAGAATCTAGCGTAAGTAGGGGTTCTAACCAGGTCAATTAGAATGGTTGAGTGTACAAGAGTCTAAAGAATGCATAATTGTCAAGTCCCTCTAAATGTAACACTTCTCAAATATTATAACCAAATTCATAAGTAAGGTTTGTGTACGTGCTAAGTTGCTCCTCAAATACATGTTTACTAGGTGTTCTCACACTAGGGTTTTCGTACACAAAGTATGTCATCAATATCCCCAACCTTTGTATTTATTAAGTGTCAAATTAAATCAGGTACTTTCTATTGTTCATCCTCATTCCCTATTTTCATAAATATGTGCATGTCATAAATAAGTTAGGTTCCATCACTTAACACGTAAATGTCACTTTATCATTCTCTTTAACTTACAATCACTAACCCCTTACAAATTATGCTTGAACTATAATAATCAAGCTTACACAAGTGAATAACCAAATACAAAATTATACACTAAATATGGCATAAACCTTAATCCAACTTGCATTAGCCATCATACACACATGCACGCATCCCCAAAACATGTATACCATCCTAGCATGGTATGAATATACTCTCTAGCATGGTGTTTCACCTATTTAGACTCAAATCTGGATGTACATCAAGCTTAGTATAAAAAATTATATTCTAAGCAAGTATTAACACTATCTAAAACATGGTGTTTCACCAATACTCAACACTGAATTTAATCTCAAATTTTTGGACATATAATGGGGGTTATATTGCCAGAAAATCAAGTGGTTTTTATTACAAAGAAGATGAAGAAGTTGATATAGAAGTAGATGGAGTAGAAAGAGATGATGATAACTAAGTAGTTGTTACGTAGTATGGGGGGAGGAGCTCAGATGGAGAGAGGAAGGAACTCGGGATGGAGGTGCTCGTCCTAGGAAGGGATGCTCAGCTTGAGGGAGGAGGTCCGGCGGGTGGTTGAGAAGAGTAGAAGTGGTGGTCGGGGTTGAATATGAAGGTGGCTGTCGTGGAGGATGAGGAGGAAATAGTAGTGGTGGTGGCCGGTGCTCCGGCACGTGGTTGAGAAGAGATGGAGATGGTGTTGGTTGATGGTGGTTGCTGTCATGGAGGAGGAGGAGGCAGTGGTGGTTATGGAGGCTTATTTTGGAGAGGTGGTAGTGATGGAGGTGGCTGTCGTGGGGAAGAAGGAGAAGGAGGAGGTGATAGTGGTTGGCGGTGGTGATGTTGGGGGTTGATAGCAGTGAGGTGGCAGAGGTGATGGTGGTTGGAGGTGTTGATGTTAGGGGCTGATGGTAGTGAGGTGGCCGAGGTGATGGTGGATGGCGGTGTTGGAGCTGATGGTGGTTGGCGGAGGTGATGGTGGCGGCTGATGGCAGTCGCTGAGATGATGGTAGTGCTCCGGCCGAGGGGGGTGTGCTCTGGTTCTAGTTAGTGGAGGTAGAAGAGGAAAAACTAAAGTAGAAGGGAAGGAGAAGAAGAATGATAAGTGAGGAGAGAGGAATGAGGTGTATTTAATAAAGAGAGGGAGCATTAGGATTAGGGCCGGCTAGGTTTCCAAGGAGAGGATGGTTATCATGAAGAAAGTGGGTGGTGGAGATGTGTGGGGGTTTGAATGAAGGGTGGGGATTTAAAATAGGTTGAATAGTTTTATGCAAAGAGGAGAGAGCACATGACCGGTCAAGCATGACAAAGTAGGTTTTTTTTTATTTGCTCCAACCAATAGGAGGTGGGGGAGGTGGGCACATGGCAAGCTATTTGCACAAAAGTCCCCAATAGTTTAGGACTTGCACAAAGAGAAAAAAGTTAATTGGATATAAAAAATGCCATGTTTGGTGTGTTGTAGTCGGAGAAATTGGTGTATGGTATTTTGTATGAAATATGAGGGTGTGAGTGCGGGTTTGGGTTGGTGCTGGGTCTAGTTTTGGGTTAGGTTGAGTTATTACACCAAATTAGTTAAAATTAGTGTCAATGGTGTTCTTTAATTAATTGGAAGTGCATAGGATTTAAATTGGGTAGGACACAAGTGTCATTGATGTAGTAGACTCTGAATAGATTATTGTCATAAATTTGGTTGTGAGAAAAGGGTCGAGGTTGTGTCTCCAATTTCGATTGGAACGGGCAAAGATGCAAAGTTAGATTTATTTGGATTTAAAACTATATATTTTGTAACGAATATTATGCGACTAAAATGAATCACAAGAGAGGGTATTTATTAGTGACCCAAAAGTCAAATTAGACGACTGGCACATCAAGGTCAAGTGTGTAAAATTTGTTTGAAAGCAAAAGCTAGAGTAGTGCTCCAAATATAGAAACAACGGCAAGGTGCATCAAGTGATACAAAATTTTGTACATTAATTTAGAACACCATGTTATAATTCTAAATGGCTCCAAACTAACCCAGTCTCTCTTTCTAAGCCAAGTAGACCTAGTCGAGAGGGTTTACACTGTAGGGTTAATTAAGTAACATAAAAGGTGATTAGAATATGGGAAGGGAAGGATATCCCAAGATCGTGCGTGATGGACCGCCCAGTGATAATTTTTATGGCTTACAAAGATGGCCACCACGTATATTTTATATCATTCGCATGTAGTGGAGTACAATATTCGGCATTTTATATTTTAAATCGAGCAAACATTTTCCCTATAGGAAGGTTGGAACTATTACTGAATTATCAGCACAGTGGTCATATATGGGACTGATTCGACAATTAGCATGGTGGCCCTATAAGGAACTGGTACAATCATGACATAATTTTTTGCTCGTATAATATTGACTTGGTTAACCCTACTTGACATGGCACGATCTGAGGATGCTTATTATTATTATACGGGATAACCCCAGACTCTACATAATAAGCCGTAATATTGTTTGGCCGTTCTAACCTGACTTGGTTGTGATTATAATTCTGCTAGTAGCTTATGGACATGGACTGTCATAGTGTGTTCAACTTCTGTCCATGTTTAGTTGAGGAGTTGAGTCATTATGCTATGATAAAATATGGACCAAACTATGACACAGAAATCCTAGCTAGACAAAAATAAGGGGAAGTAGCAAGAGCCAAAGTAGCTCCAAATAGTACTGTTATTTGCCCCTAGCATAATAGAAAATGATATAGCCTTATCTTGGGTGGCATGGCATTTTCTTTCCATGTTTGGTGAAGGAGTGCCACATTATCCCAAAGATGGAGCACGCGCCAATAATTTTTGGATCTTGCACTATATGCTTGATCTAGTTTTTATTTCTTCATTCGTATTTTCTTGTGCTACTAGCTATTTGGGATCTAACCCTACTGGTTTTGTATGGCCAGGTTTAGAACCAGCACCAAAGGATTCAACTTATCCCCTTTACGATGATGCACACCAGACAAATGGTCGCTGAAGGACACAAGTGGGTTTCTTGATCACTGCTCTTCTTGTACATTCTACTTTTTTGGGCGTTTATCCACCGGCACTTGTTAGCCGGCTAGTCTGGACATCAGTTCCTGTCTACAAAATTATAATATAATCAAACTGCAGCTGATCTTAGTTGTGTAACTATTGATATTCTGCTAGCCTAACATTTTGATGGCTAGATCTCTAGAACATTTCGATGGAGCATTTGCGACACCTTACGGCTTTATCTCACTTGTTCTATGTTGTTGTTACTTGCTTGAATGATTGAGACATAGTTATTCTGTGATCCTAGGAGACATGATTGAAGAATGCACCCCTTTGTCTTTCTACAGTCGTGACCGTCGTACGACGTTCTATACCTTGTTCAGGGGAGCTGGCCATGTCCGTGTCCATATTTTGATACTTAGGGGTGATACGTTAGCAGCGAGTTTTAACTTAAAGGTTGAGTATATGGACGTGAAGACAATATTTCTCCATGATGATTTAGAGAAAAAATTATACATAGAGCAGCCTTAAGGATTATGTGATCAGTATAAGTCATATTTAGTCTTCCAATTAAAAAAGAGTTTATATGGTCTGAATTAGGCTTTGTGACAGTTGTACATAAAGTTTGAGTCATTTATGGGGGAGCATATTTATACACCTATGATATTGGACCATTATGTGTTTATGAAGCATTTTATCGAGAATGATATAATTATTTTTCTACTTTATATTGATGATATGTTATTGGTGGGTCAAAACGCCACTAGGATAACGGAGTTTAAGTGCCAACTGGGAACAACCTCCTCAAAGAAGGATTTGGGCATAGAAAAGACTATTATTGGGATGGAGATCAACTGAGAAAGTGAGTGAAAGTTGTTGTGGTTGTCCCAAAAGAAATATATTCATCGAGTATTTAACATTTCGGGATGGACGGGTCAATGAAAGTGAGCAACCCTTTTGTATCTCACTTTAAGCTCACTACGTAGCAGTGACCATCTACCGATAAATAAAGGAAGATATTGAGAGAGTTATGTATGCTTCAATAGTTGGAGAGTCTTATATATGACAAGGTGTGTACAAGACAAATATCATTCGTACAGTTAGTGTGGTTAGCAGGTATCTTTCTAATCCAGAGAGGGTACAATTAGAGTATGGTAGTATGTATACAAGTGGATTCTTTGATATCTTCAGGGTACTGCTAATTGGAAGCTTTTATTTGGGAGTGATGTGCCAAAGTTGGTTTGGTATACCGACTTTGATATAGCTAAGAATGTGGATACCAGGAGATGACTTAGAGATATGTTATAATATTTGTTGATGTGTTGGTAGGGCAATTTCATGACAATTGCAATTGCAAAAGTGTGTTGCCTTGTCTATGACAAAGGCATATTTTATTGCAGCGATTGGGGCATGCAAAGACTTGTTATGGATGAATTTTTTGTAGGCAATGGGGCTTAAGAAAATGTAGTATATTTTTCTTTGCAATAGCCAAAGTGCGATTATAATGCCCCACTTCTAGCGGTTCACTAATGGAACGCTTGCAACTTTGACTCTGTTGAGAATCGAGTCTCGGGGAAATCTTAACTCCAAATTAATTATGGACGAAATGCAATGACCTCGTCCAACTGATGGAACAACTTATATTGAAATGAGTCAAAGAGTTTTTGTTGGTTGTTTTGCTGATTGGTTTTTTCTTGCTTTATGTTTTGTCTTGCTTTCGATGATTTAATTTTTATGGTTCTCTTTTCTCGCTTGCGCATTCATTTTGAATCATAAGAGAAAGAGATCGAAGGATGCTAACCATATATTGTTATAATTTTAGGACATATAACCAAGGAGTGATAGTTGCTTAAGGCTTCCCATTGCTCTCGTTGATTCAATCGGTGAGTGGCTTTGACCCTTCAATGAATACTTTAGTCTGCATGCTTTAATAAATGATCTCTAGTCTACTCAAGTTGCATGTCCACATATTCAATGATATCACTTAATCAAGAATTATAAAAAGATAGAATTTTGCATGCTTGAAATATAGAATTGCTGCTTTATTAGTTTTTTATGAAATATCATCTGCCCAAATTGTATGTGACGAAATAAGAAACACCACTGATTGACCTAGCAGTTCACTCCTGCATCGAGATAAAGAGATAGACTTGCTTGTTCGTCATTCAACTGCTGCATGATAGTATAATATCTAATAGGAACTTGCATTCATGCATTTGGTCTGAACAACTTGTGCACAAGGATTATCTTTCGAGCGGTTCATGGGGCACTGGGGATCGTTTGGCATAGGAGAATTCTAGATACCCTAAGATTAGAAGTCCTTACTTATGGGAAGGTATAGGTTTATTAGTGAGATGGACTTGTATGTCCCAACTGCTAATCCCGATGAGGGGACCATCATGTAGTTAGGTCGCATGCTAGGATTTTTCTTCTTGCAAGTCTAACATTTTAAAGCAATGATAGATACATGAGTTTATACATATGTACATATTACTGCTAACTTATGTGTTTGCTTATGGGATAACTGCTCGACCGTAGGTAAGATTTACCAAATGCGTAGTCTATCTAGTGTTTATATTTTTTTTGTATGAATTGTTAAAAAGAACCTAGACAACTAGAAAGAACATATAATAGTAATGCTAGCTTCACATATTTACTTAGTATGGAATTTTTAGGTGAGTTTGGCCACGGTCACTCACCAGTACAAGTTGAGTACTAACCCACGTTTGTGGAAAAATCTCCAGATTATGGTAGGAAGAGTTTGACGAACATTTTAAAGCTTTTGGAGCGCATACCCCCTAGTGGAACCGTGCTCGTGCTGCTTTCCAAAGCTTTCCTCTCCAGTGAGCAAGCTCTTCTTCTTCTAGGTATTTTGATTTTTTTTCTTACTAAAAGGATATGATGTATGGATGTTGTGGCTAGTTTTTGGGTTTCCAGTATTGTAGCCATCTATGGCATATTTTATAATCAGCCAAGCTAGTACTTTGTAATCCAATTTTAAGTATTCAATAAAGAAAGTATTTTGTGTTCCTATAAAATTTGTTCAACTTTGGTTCTCTGTATTTTAAATTTTGTGCATCTATATATGTATATTTTTGTCTAACTTATGTTTTGTGCAGGTACTATGCCTTATGCAAGCGTAACTTAGGCTTGCACGACATCACGCCCAAGCGAGAACGATCGGTTCCGCAAGGACCAAGCGAGGATGATCGGCCCTTACGGGATAAAGGCTTGACAAGGTGGTATCAGAGCACGGTTTTGCGTCATTGGCCTCTTCAAATATCGTTTTCAAAAATGATATAAGTTTTTAAGCGATTTCAAAAGTCCCGAATTTCAAAAAATGGTTGCGAATATATATACGAAAATTGAAGGTATTAAATGTTCCAATCTTGAAAAGTATGAAAACTCAATATCCCATACAATAAGTCCATAAAACGTTTTGAGACTAATGCAAGATACTCTCTTTTGCAGAAGATGCCTAAAACATGTAACCATAGGATATCGCGCATAGCGAGCGTGAGCGATGACCAAGTCGATAGGCTTTTTGCTATATTCTAAAATCAAAATGATCGAGACGAGGTCCAACAGGAATGGTTTGAAGCTCAGCAGCAATGGGCTGATGCAAGAGCCTTAGCACAACAACAACAGCTTGACTCTCTTACTCAATTAGTAACAACACTATTAGCCAATAGTGGTGCATCGAAAACTGTCGCGACACCTGTGACAACCACGATTGTGCCTCAGGGAGCAGGCTTATAAGAAGTTGATGAGCCTCGACGGGTAGCCAGGAAGTCTACCATTAGGGGTGCCAAGTTTCTGAAGTTGAACCCTCAAGAGTTCGAAGAGAGGACTGCGCCGGATAAGGTGATAGACTGGGTCGCCATGTTGGAGGTCTTGTTTGAGTTTTCTTCGTTACCTGCGAACAAGAGGGTGGTATGTGAAATCATGCAGCTGCGGTTACAAGCACACAACTGGTGGCAGATCAAGAAGATAGATCTCGCCATAAAGCACCAGGATGGTAGAAACACTTGGTGGATGTTCAAGGATGCATTCTTGACACAATATTTTCTGCCAATTGTTAGGCAGAGAAAGGAAGATGAGTTCACCGAACTTAAGCAAGGGAGGATGTTCGTCGAAGACTATGAGTCAAAATTCTCTAAGCTTGCTAAGTTCGCTAGCTCGATGATTCCTAACGAGATGGCCCGTACGCACCGGTTCATCAGAGGCCTGAACGACGACCTCAAAAAGGATGTAATGAATCGAGAATACATATCCTACGTTAAAGCTTTCGAGATAGAAGTTTCGAACGAGCAGTTCAAGCCTAGATATATTCCAAAAAAGGCGTCGGCTAATCGAAACTCTCCTGCCAAAAGATACCATAATGGGGAGAGAAGGTTAAGGGGTGAACATCTTCCTGCTCAAGAGTGCAGTTTCTGTGGAAAATGGGGCCACACCAAAGATGTTTGTCATGCTGCCAACGACGAGTGTTTCAACTACGTACAAAAAGGGCATCAGGCTATCAACTGCCTAAACAAGAAGGTTCCTCCACCACACCGCAACGGTAACATTGGTCAAAATAAGAATCAAAATCCCATGCCAGCTCCAGCTCCAGCTCCAGCTCTAGCCATTAGGCAGACTGAACAAACGGGAAGGCCTAGAGTATATCTACTGAATATTGAGCGCGACGCGAACGAGCATGATATTGGTGAGTCTGATTCCTTTGACCTCTTGATTCCTTGAACCTCGACTCCTTGATCTCTTAGGTTTCGAGGACAAAACTTTTTTCAGTGGGGTATTATGTAATGCACCGCTTCTAGCGGTTTACTAATAGAATACTTGCGACTTTGACTCGGTTGAGAATCGAGTCTCGGGAAAACTTACCCCCAAATCAATCATGGACAAAATATAATGAACCAGTCCAACTGATGGAACGACTTGTATTGAAATGAGTCCAAGAGTTTTTGTTGGTTGTTTTGCTGCTTGGTTTTGTGTTGCTTTATATTTTGTCTTGCTTTCGAAGATTTGGTTTTCATGATTCATTTTTCTCACTTGTGCATTCATTTCAAATTATAAGAGAAAGAGATCGAATGATGATAACCAAGTGTTGTTTCAATTTCAGGACGCATAACCAAGGAGTGATCGTTGAGTAAGGCTTCCCCATCCTCTTGTTGATTCAATTGCCGAGTGGCTTTGGCCCTTCGATGAATCCTTTAGTCTGTACCCTTAATAAATAATCTCTAGTCTACTCAAGTTGCATGTCCATTTATTCAATGATATCACTTAATCAATCATTATAAAAAGATAGAACTTTGCATGCTTGAAATATAGAATTGTTGCTTTACTAGTTTCTTTATGAATGATCATCTGCCGAAATTGTATGCTGCGAACTAAGAAACACCACAGATAGACCTAGCTGTTAACTCCTGCGTCGAGATAAAGAGATAGACTTGCTTGTTCATCGTTCAACTGTTGTATGATAGTATAGTATCTAGTAGGAACTTGTATTCATGCCTTTGGCATGGACAACTTGTGTACAAGGATTATCTCCCAAGCGGTTCCTGGGACACTGGGGATCTTTCTGTCTAGGAGAGATCTAGATGTCCTGAGGCTAGAAATTCTTACTTACGGGAGGGTATAGGTATATTAGTGAGATGGGCTTGTACGTCCCAACTGCTAATCCCGAGGAGGAGACCATCATGTAGTTAGGTCGCATGCTAGAATTTTCCTTCTTGCAAGCCTAACATTTTGATGCAATGATAGATACATAAGTTTATACATATATGCATATTGTTGCTAAATTTTGTGTCTACTGTAGGGATAACTACTCGACCGTGGGTAAGATTTACCATATGCATAGTCTATCTATTATTTATGTTTCTTTGCATGAATTGTTAAAAAGAACCTAGACAACTAAAAAGATCATATAATAGTAATACTAGCTTCACATGTTTACTTAGTGTAAAATTTCTAGGTGAGTTTGGCCACAGTCGCTCACCAGTACAAGTTGAGTACTGACCCACGTTTGTGGGCAAATCTCTTGGTTTTGGTAGCGATAGTTTGGCTAGCATTTTGAAGCTTTATGAGAGCGAATACCCCCTAGTGGAACCATGCTCGTGCTTCTTCCCAACGCTTTTCTCTCCAGTGTGCAAGCTCTTCTTCTGGTAGGTGTTTAGATTTTGGTCCTACTAAAAGGATATGATGTATGTGTGGTATGGCTAGTTTTTGGGTTTCAAGTATTGTAGTCATATATGGCATATTTTGTAATCAACCAAGCTAGTACCTTGTAATCCAATTTCAAGTATTCAATAAATAAAGTATTTTGTGTTCCCATCAAATTTGTTCAACTTTGGTTCTCTGCATTTTTAATTATGTGCTTCGATATATCTATATTTTTGTCTAACTTGTGTTTTGTGCAGGTACTATGTCTTGTGCAAGCACAAATTAGGCTTGCATGGCATCACGTCCAAGCGAGGACGATCGGTTTTGCAAGGGCCAAGCAAGGAAGATCGGCCCTTACGGGATTGGGACGTGACAAGGTGGTATCAGGGCATGGCGTTACGTCCTTGGTCTCTTCAAATGTCGTTTTCAAAAATGATATAAGTTTCCAAGCGATTTCAAAAGTTTCGGATTTCGAAAAATGGTTGTGAATCTATATAAGTAAATTGAAGGTATTAAATGTTCCGATCTTGTAAAGTATGGAAACCCATTTTGACACCGGATTTAGCGTATGTGTATATGTTCACGTATTTATGTGTATGTCTCTGCATTCAAACCTAACTAATATACACCTATGTTATTTTTTTTTACATGCCCGACGTAACGTTCAGGATTTTGCGCACGCTACATTGCATGTCTTTAAGGTCCAATATCTTATTCAAACCTAACTAAAAAATGTTTTATTCCTCATAATAATCCTTAATAGTTAATTTCATTAAACCAACTATGGTACAGAAATAGAATATGTTAATCAAGAAACAAAACTGACAGTGAATTTGTAGCAAATAAACAGTCAGAATAAATTAAGAGAATTTTTTTTGTATATGTGTAATCAAAGAAGAAAATTACCAATTTCTTTAGACGACCTACAATCTCCCGTCTTCTGGGCCCTTTAATATTGTTTGCAATTTGATCAACCGTATTGCAAATAGCTGAAAAACATATCTTCATATATTCTGGTTGGTTTTCTATTTCATCAGTTTCCCATCTGAGGAATCATTCCAAAATATATATATTAAATTCATGCTCTCTTTATAGTCGTTCAATATATGTATGGAGTTATAATAGTATATAATACATATACCTATCAATGATAATAGTAAAAATCTCCAGTTCACCAAATGAACCACAGACATCATGTTGAAATCAAGCTTCGCCAAAAAGAGCAATGTTCTGTTCATGCCCTCTTCAATTTCGTACATGTCGATATATGGTCGACACCAATGGGATGGAAGATCCATAGCATGAGACACTTTCTGTGCAAGAGTCGATGTTGATGAGTCTAACAACTTAAGATGCCTGACCGCGAATTCTCTAGCCTCATCTTGTGTGCTCTCCCCAATGAAAGAAAGGTAGGATGCTTGATATAGGCCTAGCAATCCTTTCACGTCTTGCGAGAGGCTCTCCGCAAAGCCACCATCTTCGTTCTTGAAGTCATTGAAAATATCTACTTGCGCACGGCACAATGTATAAACTTGGTGTTATGTTTTCATAACTTGTTAAGTTTAACTATTACTCAAACAGTCATATTCCACACAATTAAGCCGTCAAGGCTTTATATCTTCTTTCTACAGAAGAGTTTTAAGGGAAGACTATCCTTCAACATTGTTATAAAATATGGACAATTAAATTCTTCAGATACACTGAGTGGAATAGACATTTTAGTTTCTTGTATCCTAACCTGTATGTCATTGTGCTTAATTTATCAGAATGACTTAGTTTCAAAAGGAGCTTGGAGGGGTGATTATTGAACTTGGAGGGAGTTATTTGAGAATTTAAAACTTTTCCGTCTCTTATTGGTATTTCTATATCTTTAGAAGATGATGCTTGGATATGAAAATGGTCTAAGAAAAGTTTGTATAATGTTAGATCTCTTTACAAGGCTATAAACTCGTCTAACGCAACTTGATCACTGACAAAAGGGCACGGAAGTCGATTAAATTTTTGATGTGGCTAATTGCAACGAAAATTAAATTTCTTACAGACAATTTGAAAATGAAGGAATTTGTTTTGTCTAATATTTGCATATTATGCATGGACGGATCCAGAAACTGAAACTGAAATGGACCACCACGAATTAGAATAGACTAGAGGTGGACTAATGCGTATAAAAAAAATAAAAAAAAATATAGAAAAAAAGAGTAAATATTTTGTGTGAGGTGGACTGGATCCTACCCCACCCAAAGGCTGGATTCACCTCTGATGTTATGCCTAAAGATACTATCCTCCTTGGATGTAGCTTCATAACAATTCTATGACAAAGACTTAATACGGTCATTAATATCACATTATATCGTACAAATATGGTGAACTTTTGGACTTCATAGAGAAACTTATTCCAAGCAATTTGTTACTTGTTGGTGATTGTACTACAATGACTTCTTTGGTGTGCATGAAAGAAATCACAAAATAACAAGTAATATTTACCTTCTGAAACAATAAAACCATGTTGTAAATATTACTTGTTATTTCAACATGGTTTTATTGTTTCTAAACAAAGGAACCGCAGTGTCATGTAGACCATTCTTTTGCACCACCTTGTGATAGCCACATGACAACATAGCATTCAACAGCCCATTGATCTCCTTCTCAAAATGGTAACCTAAGCCGAGCCGCTTGATTGTATGGATCAACCTCATTCGACCAATGGCTCGACTCTGTCAAGCAAAAGCCTCACCTCTTCCTTCAACTTCATAGCTAGAGACCCATATGCTTCTTCCTACAATAATACAATTAATTTAGCATCACTACTGAATTCGTATAGAAAATTGAAATTAGCCTCTTTGTTACATATAAACCACTGGTTTATGGCAGTGGCATGCAACGCCTCGTAGTCGTACTATATGTCTTGTTATATGTAAACCACAGGATATCTGTGGCCTGTAACGTCTCGTACACGTAAACCACTGGATATTTCTGACAAATAGACAAACCACCCACAAACTGTTCATACTGTTGTAAGAGCATCTCCGATCCTATTGTCTTATTTTGTGTTGTAATTTTTATGTACCATGAGTTATAAGACAATTTTTTTTCTATCTGACAATATTATATTCACACAAGATAATGAGATAGAAAAATGTTCTCCAATGCAAAAGTATTGAGAAGATAATAAAAAAGTATTTTTTTCCAACTTCAAAGATAATATTTTTACTTTTTTTTTAATAATATTTTTATTTATAATTGATGATTTGGAATAAAGTAATTGTGAAGTCCATTGCCTAGATCTAGACAACCAACTTCACATTTTCCTTGTCATGTCATTGTTATGTCAACTTCACAAATAATTTTACATTTGTATTGAATAATAATTTTTGAAATAATAAGTTGTGAATCATATGACAATTTTTTCTAAACTCACAACAAGGTTGGAGATGCTCTAAAGATTCCTGCTAACTGTAATATATATTAGCAAGACGTATACAAGTCGTTGCTAATAAGTTTTTTTTTTTTAAACAGAACGAGTGTATCCCATATCTATACATGAAGGTGTAACCTCATACACGAAAGAAGCAGGAGTGTTATAAATTAGAGTATATGAAGTCGATGGGAGTGTACAAATGTATAACAAAAGTGTGAGCCTAGACAAGTAGGATTTGCGTGCGCATAAGTTTTGAACGGAGAATAAAAAGTGTTTGATTGTTTGAATAGTTGTAGACAGTGAAAATTAATCGTTCATATGATAATCCTAAATAGACTTAACCCCCAAAAAAAAAAAATTAACACAAATAATTGTCATAAATAGTAACCGAGATATTGTAATATAAAATTTATCAAATAATTACTGATTATTTTAATGAATTATTTTGTATAAGGATATCAGGTTTATGATCTAATTAGACTTGGCTACTTGGTTTGTCCGTTTTAGATTTTGGTTACTCGAACTTTTTTAGTGACATATTTTAGTGACGGACATTCGTCATTAAAAACTCATTTTGTTACTAAAACTCTAATTTCGTCACTAAATTTTCTCTCAAGCCTTACATATGGCAAAAGTCTCCAAATTTTTATTTACAAAATTCACACAGAATTAAATCTTTTGTTAAATACTTTTCACTAAAAAAGCTAAAATATCATAATCATAAAGAATTCTTTGGGATGTTATTACTAAGAACACAAATAGCTTCTTAGTTATCCTCCAAATCAACATGAATACAATAAATTTGTTATTCCGGGCATTCAAATTATAAACAAATTAAGTGCTTCAAATAACAATAAAAGCGATGCATTACCCTCCTATAAACTTCATTATCACTTTGAAGATTTTAACCAACTCTTGATGTGATAATGAAGAGACGAGCATCTCCTGCACGTCGAGTCCGGACATCATGTCCTTTCTGCAGATCTTGTCGGTCTTCACCCAGTTGACCAGCATCTTTACATTCCTGATCTCGTCGCACTCGAGGAGGCCCACGACGTGGTCGGCGTCGCGGAGGACGGCGATGTCCTGGGTGGTGACGAGCAGGGCCTCGTCGGCGGGGCCGATGGCGGTGATGAAGCCGACGTCGATGCCGGCGGGACAGTCGTTAAAGATGAGGTCATTGGTGGGCTTGAGGGCGTCGACGACCCAGAGGAGGGTTTGTAGTTGAGGGGAAGCTTCGGGGAGGAGCGGGACTTGGAGAGGCAAAGGAGGTGGAGGAGGGAGGGGAAGCGACGGTCAGGCACGAGGGTGGTCGAGGTGGCAGTGGTCGGAAAGAGCGTTTGGGTTGGGATTAGAGTTAGGATTAGGATTAGGATTAAGATTTGGGGATTTGAAGGAAAAGATAGTAAAAATTTAGAATGAAGGATTTTCGGAAGGTTTAAAAGGAAGATTGGACTGTCCTGAATAAATTTTGATATGTCCTACGTAAAAAATTACTAAAATTTAAATTGTTCTGAAGTAATAGATCTCCTAAGCAAAACAGGTAATGTCTATAGAATTTGCCAATATTAATAGACAGAGCAGAAATAATACATGAGAAACATGGCAGATTCGCTTGTCAGGTATGCAAACAATTAATTAGCGAATAGTACCTGGGACGAGTAGACAAACCACCATTGATATTTGTGGCATGCAATTACATGTAAAACACAGGATATTTGTGGCTTGCAATGTCTCATACATGTAAACCACTGGATATATATCGGTGACATAGACAAACCACCCGACCACTGACCACTGACCATACTGTTAAATGATTCCTGCTGCCTATAATACAAGTGGGCCAGAACTTGATATCTGTCAGTCTTTTCTTGTTGTTTTTTATTTTAGGAGGTCACAAACTACCGACCACAGTATTTCAGATGAGTGCCAGACTAAGATGGAGAATAAGAAGGGAAGCGGCGAATAAGTGACTGATCCGAGGATACCGTTCGCCTCGTGCGAGAGCAATAAGCGCGAACAGTCGAGATGGCCGGTCTCGTAGGAAGTCTTTGCCACGTGCAAACGGTTGATGGGTACCGATGTCAAACAAGATTCACTTGTGGACGAAAGAATCTGCTTGCGGACGTCCGTGACAATGATGGAGTTGTCCGTGCGAATGAGAATTCACACGAATGTCTGAAAAAACATAATAACTGGTACATTCTGAACTCGAAAGAAGAAAAAAGGAAAGAGAAGGAGAGAATAAAATATATATATATAATATTGTTATTAAAATAATTCTTCAGGAAATAATCTACATTCATTCCATACGCTACTAAGAAACTAAAGACCAACAACTATAAAAATACATACATAAAAAGACCCAAACAATATTGTCTTTCCGTTGCTAAATAAAAAAAAATAGCGGCGATCTAGCGACCAAGAAGTCGTCATCCAAAATGCATCCATGTTTAGTCTCCATTTCAACTACATACCGACAAAAAGGTAACGTTTGAGCGTCAGCGACGCAACATAAGAAATATGCGACAAACCAACGACGAACTCATGATGATAAATGTTGAGCTTATCTGTAAATTTAAATATTGTTCATTCCATCAATACGTGCATTATCCGACCAAAAATTGCTACGTACTAATGAACATGATTCAACAACTAATAAACTCTAAAGCTATCACATTCTGAACCGTCTAGAAGAATGTCACCAATAATATGGTATTGTTACAATTTGGGGGATTTCAATTAATTAGCTCAAAATGATGCACCTGCTACTTTTATCTAGAATTTTAATTAATTAGGTTTAAATATGAAATAAAATGTCAGAGGAAATTTGAGAGAAAAACTAGGTTACGTACTTATGATCTAGCTAAAGAGGATACATCTGCTGCTCTTATCTAGAATTTTAATTAATTAGATTTAAATATGAAATAAAAAGTCGGAGAAAATTTGAGGGTGTAGACATGTCGCTATAAAAATTTTAAAGAAAAGGAGGGGGAGGGGGTGGTGGTGGTGGTGGTGGTGGTGGTGGTTAGACATATCACTATCTTCTTAAACATTTAGAGCTTCTTTCACCTCGAACGTGTCACCCTCCAGGCATTCTCCATTTACGAAGGATTGCTTTGGTTCTCTTGTATAAGACATTTGTTGAGCTCGACATTTAGAATTATTCTCAGTCGCCTAATATAGATGCTCAGTCATCAAATATAGATGAATGACGTCGTTCTTGATTTATATATAATCCCAACAACAACAACAACAACAACAACAAAAAATCAAGAACGAGTGGTGGATATTATACATTGGGGTCCCTAAGACGATAGGCGAGGCAGCTTCAAACGAATTGAGTGGGAGTCCTATTCCGTAAGTCGACTATTTATGAAGTGGTGGGGAACGGAATTGAGGCATGCTTTTAGATTGATATTAATATATGGTGCTGGTAAGTTAATTCCTTTGTGTGATTTATTTCCAAACTATTTTCATTTGCATGGGATCAAGATGACGTAGTCCGAAATCAATGGCGGAATAGATTAAATTACGAAGTTTAAAAAATTCGAGTATTGAAATTTGTATAAATTCTATCTTAAGCATCGAAGTTTAAAAAATTACGAAAAAAAATATTCAAACGTACTTTCAAAAGACGTTTTATATTTTTTAATATTATAATTTTATCGTTAATTTTCTCGTCGTTAACAGACGTTAGGCAAAAAAAAAAAAAAAAAAATAGAAATCGTTCTTAGGAAGGTAGTTTTTTCAAGAAAAAAAACTTCATTCCTAAGCGTTTCCTAATATTTTTTTTTTCCCTCTCGCTCTCTCTCTCACTCCCTAACTCTCTCTCCCTCTCTCTCTCTCTCTCTCACACGTTCCCTCTCTCTCTCTCCCTAACACTCTCCCTCACATCTCTCACATTCTCTCTCAACTGTCCCTCTCTCTCGATCTCTCTCAACTTTCTCTGTCTCTCTCAACTCTCCCTCTCTCCCTCTCAAATAAAATTTACCAAAAAATATGCTATTATTGAACAACTAAAAATAAAATAAAAATATGCCGTAAGAATATTACGTCTACCGTCAAGCAGACTTCGAGCAGCCATAACTATTTGTTTTAAAATTATTTTTTGTTAACAATAGGTCAATTTATATTTTTTCGACGAGAGTAACACAATTCGTGTAGAAAAAAAAATTCATCTGAAACAAGACGCACATGTTACAGGCAAAAATATAAAATTTAAAACTTCAAATTATTATAACTTTTAACTGAGAGATCGAAACAAGATCTAGTTTATGCTAAAATGACCGTATTAAAAAGTACTACGGGATAAACTATTTAACCGTTTGATGAACTACGAAAAATTTTAGGATCGCAAAAAACTGATGTTTCAACCTCCAAATTTTACTTTTGGTAATTTTATTTGCAAATTATTTTATTATCTATACTAATTTGTTATTATCTATACTTATATGAAAGATAATTAGTTTGTTATTTGTTTTATTTATCTGTACTAATTTTTGGAGGTCGAAAATTTAAAAAGTTCAAATTAGTTTTGTCAAAAAATTTAAAAATTCAACACAAAAACACCTAAAAAATAAACCAAAAAAAATTAAAAGTTTTTTGCCAGATGGCGAAAGCTTTCATGATTTCAAATTTTTGAAAAATTATTTCGTTTTAGTTAATTTGTTTAAAAAATATTTTTTGTATAACAAATATTTTCTAGAAAATAAACCAACAAAAAATTAACACAATAAAAACAACAAAAAATAACAAACACAAATCAAACCAAATATAATATTAGAGAGAGAGAGAGAGAGAGAGAGAGTAAGTGAGAGAGAGAGCGCACAGAGATAGAGAGAAGGGTAGAGAGAAAGAGCAGAGAGTGAGTGGGAGAGAGAGAGAGAGAGAGAGAGAACAGAGAGTAGAGAGAGAGCGAGGGTGAGAGAGAGAGAGAGAGAGAGAGAGAGAGTAAGAGAGAAAGAGAGCGAAAAAAATATAATATTAGAAAACGTCCTTAGGAAGGATGTTTTCTCAAGAGAAAACACCCTTCCTAAAGGCTTTTTCTAATTTTTATTTTTATTTTTTTGGCTTAACGTTATACGATGAGAAAATTACAGGTAGAAATATAATATTAAAAAATATAAAATGTCCTTTGGAAGGGAATTTTGATGCTTTTTTGTAATTTTTTAAACTTTGATGCTTTAGATGGAATTTATACAAATTTCGATGCTCTGGATGAAAATTTTCAATACAGAAATGAACAATACTTTCAAACAAGAAATTTCACAAATGTAGGGTAACCGTTACGAGGTATTTTTAGAGTACCAGTTATAAGTAGTTATGATAGGTCCGATTTTTTTGTGGTTTTAATTAGCGACTCTTAAACCAGTCCAACCCATTCTTGGTAATTCATTAATGAACAGTTCTAAAAAAAATTACACGAGTAAAATTATCTATATGCACATATGTAAATAAAATAATATTAAATATTAAATAATATAAACGGTTGGATGAAAGTAGGAGAGAAGTTTGGAAGAAGTAAAAGTCCATATTTGATTGAAATAATAGAAACACGTAAAATAATAGAAACGACCGGATGAAAGTAACAGAGAGATTTTAAGAACTTACCAGAAAAGTAGCAGTAATTTGGAAGAACTAGAAGAGAAATACATATGAGAAATAAAAATTTGGATAAGGTATTAGTAGTTAAAATTATATATTTTTTGTGAGGATATAAATATAATAAAGTAATAAACCTCTCAAAAATTGCCAATTTGGGGTGTTTATAAATAAACACAAATTTACGTTTCACCAATTTTGGGTAATTATTTAGCCGAAAAAAATCAGTGCATCATAAAAATTAACAAATAGGTGTTTTTAGAATACTTCATAAATGATCGGATCAAAAATACCTCAAATCTACAAATTTCGAAAGATCTAGCCGTCCACTAGCATCCAACGGTCCAAAATATAACCTAAAATCTACAAAATCCGAGCAGCCACCGCCGTCACCGAACTCGGACCGAGTTCGGTTCAAAGGTTCTGGAACACCACACCGAGTTCTGCCCGATCTAGGCCAGGGACCGAGTTTGGACCGAACTTTGCCCCCTTCAACAGACTTGATTCCTAACAACCGTCCCCTCCAGTCTGATGAGAGGTGTCGGCTCAAAGGCTCCTCAACTGGACTCCATGACTGTCGTCCCGCGACAGAAATCCTGCTCTCCCATGCCACCGATCTCCGATACCCCGAGTTGTTTTGCATCTTCCGTCATCTCCAGCTCCTCGACCAGCACGTCGACGCTATTTTCCATGCGCAGCACCTCCTGCTCTACTGGGATTCTATCCGATATCAATAATACGGCCAAGATCGAAGTCCCTGACGATCACCCGCACCATGAGTCTTGGCTTCCTGTCCCCGACTTTCGTCTTCCACCAAAATGTGTTAACGTTCCGACGAGCTTCTTCACCCTTGGCTGGCCTAACCAAGCGGACAGTGCTATTCTTCCGAGATTCGAACTCCTGAATCTGCCCTCCTTCATGTTCGAACTTGAAGCTCCCCCATACACATACGTCCTCAAGCAGAACATCACGCACTGTGCATGGCGTCGATGACCCATAGCTTCCCCTGAACTTTGTGAATGATGATGCTCCTGCCTCAGATTGAGTTTGCTGCAAACCTTGATCTTCTTCTTGGCCTCGAACTACTGAAACCAATATTTGCTCCGTGAAGCTTTGACAAGCCACCCGTCGCCAAAATCACATCGTGGAATAACGCCCACCTAGTGACCGACCAGTTGTCATGGGACCGACAGACTGACTCTCAATCTTTGACTCATCACCATTAGTTACTTTGTCTCGACGAACCGAATCCTCTATATCCCTCAAAGTATGTCGAAGCCCCTCCAAGACAAGTTTTTGATAATCCACCTCTTGTCAAATACCCCTCGAGCCTCCATCCGGAGCCTACGGCCTACCTGTACACCTCAGCGGCTTGAGCCTATACATACCACAATACAAATCTCCTTGAGCCAGCTACTGGGAACCCTTCATAAGTGTTACGACCCGCACCCAGATTTTGGGGCACGAGTACGTGGGTACGTCCAGCCTACGCCGCAACATCGGCGGTAGAACGCTGTATAGGTCATAATACTATCTAATCATTCTCTCATGAATATCCAACTCCATAAGGAGACACAGATATCATAATATAATATGGAATACTCAATCACATAAACTAGAGCACGATGAGATATCGAAGAAAACAAATGAAATACAAGACAAGTCTAAACGACAAAATAACCATAAATGCAATCAATAACATCCAATCTCCAAGTATACTAGAAAATAAGTCCTCTAAGTCATAGTCTGGAAAAATATTTTCAGTCAGGATGGAACGAAGTACAACTCTAATAAAAGTTCCAGTTAATTGATAAGGACTATAAAACAATAAATAGAGGATGCTATATACTGAGAGAAGACAATGAATAAATGCAATGGCAAAATAAAGAGATAGGCAATATAGGCAATATGGTACAGTCAGTGCATATATGAAATGAAAGGAAAGAGGTACAATATCATATACGAGTGATGTAGTATATGAACTAAAATAAAGAACTGTAACTATTCTAAGTGTTTGAAATCGTAGTTTCAAAATATGATCAGCTTGGGAACTTGTTCGGTGACTACATGGCCTGGCTAATCATACGTGAGGTGTATGATTAACACTATTAATGTCTACACTTGTATGATAGGGATTTGATCACATCTTTCACTAGCAATTTCCCCACCCCCAACTAGTACTGTGGATCCAATCATGACACGTCACGATACACGATCAATGTCCAATATATCATGTACAATGTCTAATATCAATGTCTAATGTCAATGTCGTGTACAATATCAATACGATAACCAATGTAACATCTCATGACTAAAGATCCAATATATACTAGTCCGTGTAGAACAGTGTCAAGAATCAGATGTAACATTTATAAATACTTGAATTATAAAAATTATCAAATAACGGAAATGATCAGAGAATATAATTGCCTGTGGTCCTTAGCTGGTATGATTCAGAATCCAAGTCACAGTCCAAATAGCCTATGTATTACAAACTTACAATGTCAAAAGATAATTTATTTTAATTTATTTAATTCTGAAATAATTATTCTAAAATCCTATTTTAATCTTATTATTCTGATTTTTAGGTTAATTCCTAAATTTTGTCCAAAGGATCTGAATTTTATCAACTCGAGACTCATGGCACGATCTGTTGACCAAAAAGTCAACCGACGCAAACTCGACTTTCATGCATGATTTCCTGTAGATTTTAGCTTCAAAAATATGCTAAAATTTATGGCTCGTCCGAATTCAAATTCGTTTGGAAATTATGGCACATACAAATTTCGTATCGTGCAACGATGGTTAAATTCTAACCTAGAAGTTCTACAGAATTAACAGTATATAAATACTTCGAATTAAATTCTGGAAAAAACATATTTCAATTATCTCGACATTATCTTTCCGAAAGATTAAACGGTTCATGATTCTGATTCCTGGTTCTTCCGAAATCGCGAAAACATCAAAACGCGTCTATTTTCGGATATGCTGTGTTCTACGAATTTTCCAGAATTTAATACTCATAATTTCATAAAACAATTTATATAATCAGAAATCTAACCTAATATCGTTCTAACGCAAGAAACTAGGTCTCGTTTGGAGTCCAGAGCTATGTGCAATGGCTTCTGGAAGATGAAAGAACCCTATATGGCAATTCTCCAAAATTCGGCTCAAGAAAAACCCTAGAAATTAATAACTTAAACTAATATATATATATATATAGGAGAGAGAGTGCAGCTGCGGCTCGAAGAGCGCCACGTGGTAGCCATCCGCGCAGCCCCGCCCAGATCGGACGATCATGGTTTGACCCGGCTCGGCTCAGCTGAGTCCGAGTCGAACTCGGACTCGGCTCGGCTCGAGGTCGGCTCGGCTCGGCTCGCACCCACCCCGCGGTCACTGACAGGCGGGCCTCGCGCTGTTGGCTGCAGGAGGCTGACAGGTGGGCCCCTGTTGGCTGACTGGGCAGAAATAATTACTTTTTTGGGTTTTTATTTTCAGAAAATAGTTTTTAATTTAGTTTTTCATAATTAACTCAAAATAAATGCTAAAAATAATCAAAAAATTCCCAAAAAATTCTAGAAAATATATTTTATTATTTAGAACCTAAAATAAAAGTTTGAAATATTTTTAGTTAAGTTTTTCCCCTAAAATAAATTATTGAAAGTCCTAGAAAATTAGGGTTACTAGTTTTTAATTAACTAAAAATTATGAAAAAATCCCAATAGCCCAAAATTAACCTAATAACAACATTTAAGCACGAATTTCAGGATACGGAGGTTGCAATAAGCATCTAATCTTTATCCCCAAATAAACTACGATATCAATCATCCGCCAGCCTCACTACCGAAAGCAAGTTGTAGC